>JAJOZX010001449.1:815000-835000 GCA_023014485.1 Bathynomus jamesi
GGACAAAGAAAGAAAGAAAATACTGGATTACTTTCATAAGGGAGTTAAACAATCTAAAGTAATAAAAAAAAGATGGCGATATGAATATTTGAGTAGTTTGAGAGAAAAAGAATACCAACAACACAAACAACCAGTAAGTAAAGAACCTAAAGTAGGAGAACTGTGCCTCTTAGATGAAAATTCTATGAATCCCAAATACTTCTGGGAGATTGTTGTAATTGAAACATTACACCCATATGAAGATGGCATAATCAGGCATGTAACTGTAAAAACACCCAATGGTCATCTCTCCAGAAGACACATATATCGGTTATACCCACTTGAAATAACTGAGAAACCGAATATTGACCTGGAAGAACTTGAAAATTCCTCCACAGAATCAGGAACTGTAGATTATCCTGACACTACTACTGCCGCTACTCAACCCCGACCACAAAGACAAGCTGCAGTTAGATTTCGGGAAGAACTGCAAAGAAAAATACAGAGTGGATCTTTGTGAAGACCACAAATTGAAAATTGTAAATAATTGTAAATAGCTATAACTTAGGACTAACGTTCCACAGAAAAGACGCTTTTATTTTCATATTTCACCTAAAAGGAACTTTTCTGTAGAGCATGTCATTTTCATTCATCATCATGGTGGTGGGAGAAAAAAAATAAAAAATAAAAAAAAATAAAAAAAATAAAATTTCCCAAGAATATAATTCTGAGTAAATTTTTTCCCCTTGGGGGGAATGTTAAAAAAAAAGGTTGGGTAGAAATAACCACACATATTTCCAAATAAAATATAAACAAAATAAATATAGAATAAAAAAATAACCCTCGTTTCTAACCAACTAGTGAAATTGGGTTTCCCTAATTAACAAAAAGAAGAAAGAAAAAAGTTTCTGAGACAAAGAAAAACGGAGCTCTTTGTTAATCATCGAAAATTTTGACTGCTGAATGAAGTGGGCTAGTTTTTTCGTAAAAAATTCTCGTAGTTCCCCAACTAACCGGGCAACTTAAAGTCAACCTTTAAACCTCATTATTAACCACTGCAATTAAACTAAAACCCTGTTTAACTAAATAGTGGCCTACCAGAACTAGGTGTAAGTAATTTAATTAAAATACATAACTAAGGTAAGAGATTAAAACTAGGTACCTAGAAGAAACTCGAACCGGGCTATAACTGCCCTAACTAAATAATTAAATGGCTGTTATAGCCCCCATTAAAACTTAAAGGCAATATAGCCCTAACTTAACTTAAGTAAAAACCTTCAAAACCTTAAACCTTAAACCTTTAAAAACAAAAACTTAAGGGCAATACAGCCCTAGCCTAACTTAAACTGCAAAACCTAGGTCTGGGAAATAGCTCCTATAAATAAATAACTTAGCACTGTGCCAAATAGTAACTTAAAACTTAACAAATAAAATTCAAATCTGGAAACTAAATGAAACTTATGGATTAGTTAGAAACAGAAAGGGTAACGTTCAACTGGCAACTTCATTTTTCGTAAGTCTAAATTAATTTTAATGAATTTAGTTTGACTATAGTTAGTAATCTGGCTGCCGACCAAATTTTAACCTTAAAACCACTGCAGCCTAAAGTGAAAAAGTCTGTAGCTATGTTGACAGTGTCTAAATGGGCCATTATTATTTCTATAATTACTGTGTCTATTTAAAGTAAACTTAGCCTTAATATTGCACCTAAATAAAAATACTCAATAAAAATAAATTTTCAATAAATTTTTCAATAATATATATATTTATAATATATATATATATATAATATTTAATATATATTATATATATATATATATATATGTATATATATATAAATAAATATATAATTTTATATATTTATATATATATATAAATAATTATATATATATACATATATATAATTATTTATATGGTATATATATATATATATATATATATATATATATATATATGTATATATATATATATATGTATGTATATATATATATATGTATGTATATATATACGTATGTATGTATATATATATATATGTATGTATGTGTATATATATATGTATGTATGTGTAATATTATATATATGTATGTATATATATATGTATGTATATATATATATATATATGTATGTATGTATATATATATATATATATATATATATATATATATATGTATGTATGTATGTATTATATATATGTATGTATGTAGATATATATGTATATATGTATATATATATATATATATGTGTATGTATATATATATGTTAACCCCGCTTTATGGCCCTGAGTCGGTTCGGATTCGACGGGGGGGTTCTGGTTCGGAGGCAAGCAACGGATGTTTCTTCTTTATACTTTTCTATAATTCTTTCTAATTCTTTTCTCTCGCTTATTAATTCTTCTCCTTTTATAATTCTCTGATCTTTTCTCTCGCTTATTAATTCTTCTCCTTTTATAATTCTCTGATCTTTTCTCTTATACTAAAATTATCGACTTTTCTCTTTTATAACTTGTCGACTTGACTGACTGAGTTCCTGAAGAGAGTACGGCTCGAAGGAAAAAGATAAAAACTTCTTTTACTGTGGTTTACTTCTTAAAAATTACAGTTAGTACTCTGAATTTACAAGGGTAGAGGTTCGACCTCTTTCGACCATGGCTCAGGCCGGAATCTAAAAATATATTAAGAAGGCAAGGGGCCTCTGCCCCCTCCTAATGAGGTGCTAATATGAAGTCTATGATGAAGTGCTAATCAGAAGTGAAGTAATTTTACAAGTACAGTATAATATAGTCTAAATGTTTGGGGGAGACAATCGAAGGTTAAGTTTCCCCCCCTTTTTAAACACATAATCAGATGTTTTTTGAAAGATTTCAACTAAAAAAATAAATAAAAAAGAACAACAGTATCGCCGATTCTACATTTTTGACGGCAATATCATTTCGTAATAGCACATAAGCACAATTTTGAGTACATGACTGAGTACGTATTAATTTTGGTTCATTACAATTACGATTACAATTACCAATTAATTCACATTCACTTGTTGTTTAATTACACTTCCATTTCAAAGTACATTCTTACATGATAAATTAAATCATTACATTTAATTACAGTTTCACTGAAGTACATTACAAGTTATTATTAATTTAAAGTATTACAGTTAATTACAATTAAACAGTTACTATAACTTTTCGTTTTTACAGTGTTTCATATTAATAGACAATTAAGATGTTAGAAATATAATACAAAGTACATGGGCACTTACGAGATAATTTATTTACGAAATAATATGTTATAATGCTATGAATTTGAAATCAGAGCGGACGGAGGCATCTAATCTTTGAGGCGCTCGAATCTGCTAGTCAGCGAAATTCGATAATTTAATCTCAGCATTTTTGAATATCTTGCGAGGGTTGAACGCACTTGAAAGTAAAAATGAAAAAAATAATACGAGAACGTTTTTTCGCGTTCCCGAACGAACTGCGAAAGTTTTGCATTTCATGATTGACACGAGTAAACATAGACTGATAAGTTGATAGGGCATAAGTAGACAATAGGTAGATGAATGAATAAGTAATAAAATTAATAAAGGATAGCGGTCAAGAAAGAACATGAATGTAAGAATGAGTATGGTTCAATAATAATGTTTATGCTACTAACATATAAATAATGACTTCTATAAAGTGTTTCGTCCTTAGGGAAATAAATGACGGGAAAATGTGACGTCATAGTTTGAATTTTTACGTATAGTACAAATCATTGTTAGGAAGATTTACAAGAACGAATTAGACACAGAGTGGGAAACGTAAAGAGAATAAAGTTATTTTGTGACGTCATAGTGTATAAGTCATTATTAGATAGATGAATTAGAAAAATACAGGAATGAATAAAGACGTACAAATCGAAATTCTATCCAAAACTCGCTTGTGATTTTTGGTTTCTTATGTAAAAATGGACAATGAATTCATATAATGATGGTGTAGGAATTGTTCATTGTTCACTTTTTACATATATATATATGTATGTATATAGATATATATATGTATATATATATATATGTATATTTTTGTATGTATGTATATAAATATATATGTATATATATATATATATATATATATATATATATATATGTGTATGTATATATGTATATATATATGCTAAGGACCTCACTCAATCACAAATCGAAATTCTCCCAAATAGGGCAGAAACCAATGCCCTCAGAGAGCACCCTCGCAAATCGTGAATATGCGCAAATAACTGCAATGACCGCGCAGTATATAAATGAATAGAAACGACATAAGTGTTAAGGAACGTTTCTGCACACGAGGGCTTGCAGTTAAATGTACATATTCACGATTTGCGAGGGTGCCCTCTCAAGCATTAGTTTCTGCCCTATGTATGAGACATTAAACTTTGACTGTCGTGCTCCGTGGTGTAGTGGTAGCACGTCTGACCGGCAATTGGAAGTATCCTTGGTCGATTCCCGGGAGGGTGCCTCTATTTTCATTTGTTGTTATTTCTCTTCACGTGTGCAGAACACTCCTCTATACTTACGTCGTTTCTATACGTAAATAGTGCGCGGTCATTGCAGTTAAATGTACATATTGACGATTTGCGAGGGTGGTCTCTCAAGGCATTGGTTTCTGCCATATGTAGGAGAATTACAACTTCTGTATATCGTGGCTCCGTGGTGTAGTGGTTAGCACGTCTGACCGGCAATTGGAAGATCCTGGGTTCGATTCCCGGGCGGGTGCCTTATTTTCATTTGTTTGTTATTTCTCTTCCTCGTGTGCAGAACACTCCTCTATACTTACGTTATTTATACTGCGTGTTCTTTGCAGTTGAATGTATATAATGTTACGGCATGCGGTAGGTGCCCCCTTGGGGCATTGGTTTCTGCGAGTATGTAGAAGAATTACGGCATTTGGAAGAGTGAGGTCCATGGTGTAATGGTATCGCGTCTGACCGACAATCGGAAGATCCCGTGTTCGATTCACAGGTGGTTACCTCATTTTTCATTATTTCGTTATCTCTCCTCCTCGTGTGCAGAAACGTTCCTTAATACTTATGTCGTTTCTATTCATTTATATACTGCGCGGTCATTGCAGTTATTTGCGCATATCACGATTGCGAGGGTGCTCTCTGAGGGCATTGGTTTCTGCCCTATTTGGGAGAATTTCGCGATTTGTGATTGAGTGAGGTCCGTAGCATAATGGTAGAGCGTCCGACCGGCAATTGGAAGGCCCTGGGTTCGATTCCCAGGCGGTTCGCCTCATTTTCATGTATATATATATAATTAATATATATATATATATATATATATATATATATAGATATATGTATGCAAACAAATAACGTTAAGGAACGTTTCTGCACACGAGGAGGTTCGCCTCATTTTTCATTATTTTCGTTATCTCTCCTCCTCGTGTGCATGAAACGTTCCTTAATACTTATGTCGTTTCTATTCTTTATATACTGCGCGGTCATTGCAGTTATTTGCGCATATTCACGATTTGCGAGGGTGCTCTCTGAGGGCATTGGTTTCTGCCCTATTTGGGAGAATTTCGATTGTGATTGAGTGAGGTCCGTAGCATAATGGTAGAGCGTCCGACCGGCAATTGGAAGGCCCTGGGTTCGATTCCCAGGGGTTCGCCTCATTTTTCATGTATATATATATATAATATATATATATATATATATATATATATGTATGCAACAAATAACTGCAATGACCGCGCAGTATATAAATGAATAGAACGACATAAGTATTAAGGAACGTTCTGCACACGAGGAGGTTCGCCTCATTTTTCATAGTTTCGTTATCTCTCCTCCTCGTGTGCAGAAACGTTCCTTAATACTTATGTCGTTTCTATTCATTTATATACTGCGACGGTCATTGCAGTATATTTGCGCATATTCACGATTTGCGAGGGTGCTCTGAGGGCATTGGTTTCTGCCCTATTTGGGAGAATTTCGACTTGTGATTGAGTTGAGGTCCAGTAGCATAATGGTAGAGCGTCCGACCGGCAATTGGAAGGCCCTGGGTTCGTTTCCAGGCGGTTCGCCTCATTTTTCATTATTTCGTTATCTCTCCTCCTCGTGTGCAGAAAACGTTCCTTAATACTTATGTCGTTTCTATTCATATATATGTATATATATATATGTATGTATATATATATGTATGTATTATATATGTATAATAATTTAAATATATGTATGTATAAATATATATATGTATGTATGTAGTATTATATATATATATGTATTGATATATATATTATTATATATATGTATATATAATAATATTATGTATATATATATATATATGTATGTGTATATTATATATGTGTGTTATGTATATATATTATGATGTATATATATAAATGTATATATGTATGTATAGATATATATATATGTATGTATATATATATATATGTATGTATATGTTAACCCCTCCGTCTATGGCCTGGGGTGGTTGGAGTCGACGGGGTTCTGGTTAGGAGGCAGCAACGGATCTGTTACTTGCAGTAGTTTCTTCTATACTACTCTCCGAGTTCTTCTTTATTGGCTCGGAGGATTCTAAGAGGCTTATTAAATTATTTGGGTTTCTCCCCGATTCTTCTTGTAACTTATCGGGAGATTCTAATGACTAAGTTTCTGAAGAGAGCACGAACTCGAAGGAGAAGATAAAGACTTTTTCTTACTGTGTTTTACTCCTAAACTGTATTAGGTAATGCTCAGCCTCGTAGTTGGAATCAGAACAAACATGGAAGAAAATTGGTGGGCTTTATATACCCCGATTCTACTAACCCATCATTATTAAATGTTGAAGAGGGCTGCATTAATTTTGCACAATATTTGAAAATAAAGTAAATCTTTTAGCTGCGGTAAGATTTAAACGAATAAACAGAGATATTTGAAGATGAAGCCATATTTTTATCTTAAATTGCGTATTTTCAGATCTGATGTGTCATGATCTGCGAAGTTAACTAAAGTGGAAATTGAACTATGCATCTTTACACTAAAATATGCATATGAGTAAAAATTAAAGGTTTAAAGATTTACAATTAAATGCTTAGGCAGACATGACTTCATCTTTTATAACGAAGAAAGAATGTATACAAAACATGACATGTCAAAAAGTTACTCAGGATTCTTATTAAGCTAATCTAAAAATGATTATGAGATTTTAAAAAAACAACAGGTCAATCAATTATTGACAAAGTAGAAAGCACATCAAAATTTATTCCAACGGAATAATAATAATAAAAAAATAACAACAGTATCGCCGATTCTACTTCCTTATGGCGACATAATGTCGGGTCGGACATTGAGTATATTGTAATTTTGGTCTACTGTAACTATGATTATAATTACCAATTCATTTATTATCGTTAACTACAATTCCATTAAAGTACATTGACTACGTCATTTAGTACATTACATTATTAAGTACAGTTTCATTGGAGTACATTACAAGTTATTATTAATTACAGTGTTTTTATATTTATTATGGTTAATATATGTTTATAATATATGGTTATTATATATGGTTATTATATATGGTTATTATATATGGTTATTAGTACAACACAAGTACATGGGCACATACGAGATAATTTATATACGACATAATATGTTATAAATTTGAAATCAGAGGGAAAGGAGATATTTTATCTTAGAAGCGCTCACTTCTGCCAGTTAGCGGAATTTCGATCGCTTACCTAAGCATTCATGAATATCTTGAGGGGTGAACGCACTTGAAAAAAATAATGAAAAAAATAATACGAGAACGTATTTTTGCGTTTTCGAACGAAGGCATGAAGTTTGAATATTTAATAAAATTGACATACGATGATGGTCAAGATAAGATATGGACGTATGGGGGCGGGAGATATGGTCGAATAATAGTTATATTTATACTACATAACATATAAATAATGACTTCTATAGAGTGTTTCGTCCTTAGTATGATGTTAAAGAATTTTCATACATTGAATACTAGATATATGATGAAGGGAAATAAATGACGGGAAAATGTGACGTCATAGTTATTGAATTTTTACGTATAGTACAAATCATTATTAGGAAGATTTACAAGAACGGATTAGAGACAAAGAGTGGGTATCAATGACTAAGTAGTACAACCGCGGGCTCCAATCCTGCCACATGCAATGTGTATGCATAATCTAGGGTCGAGGGTGAGATGCAAGACAACCATAATTAATTATAATAAATTCTATAACAAATGAAAAATGGAAAATGGATACGACTAAACCACAGAAATGGTAGATAATAGGGTTGTGACACAAACAAAAATAGGAAGCTACAAATAAAAATTTTATCCAAAACTCGCTTAGGCGATTTTGGTTTCTTATGTAAAAATGAATATGGGTTATTCATTGTTCATTTTTACAGTGTTTCCCCCTCAAAAATGATATTTATACAATAATAGAATAGGGTACAATTAATACAATACAAATGAGAAAATAACATCCTAACTACTTTCAAGTTAGATGGCGAATTTTTCTTTTTATACAAATTTTATACAGAACGATTTCGCGTGGTTGAGTTCAATGCAGGGTAATCAAATTTTTAACATGACACTCGCTTAGAGGGCTATTATAAAATATAAAAATTCAAAGATTAAAACTTTAATTTTATACAAGCAGAATAAAAGGATTAATACGTTAATTGAAACAAACAATTAAGTTAGACAACCAATGATATTGTTAAATTTTTTTACAAAATTTTATTTTTCTGTGGGAAAAATTACGTACATAATGAATAGAGTAGATAAAAGGGAAATACGTAAATCGTACAATCTATAAGCTAATGTTTATTGACTATTGTAAGTAAAAAAATCGAATTACATAATGGATGATGTATAGACCTGTGGTCTAATGTGTATTTTTGTGTACTAGGTACAAAGTGTGTATCTTACAATATATATAGTGTGCATACATGCATTTTTATTGACTGTTGTAGGTACAAATCGAATTACGTAGTGGATGATGTATAGACCTGTGGTAAAATGTGTAGGGATTTGGAAGGTTTTTGAATTAACAAAGTTTAAAAATAATGTATAATAATTTAAGATGGGTTTAGGGTTATAAAATCTTTTAAGTTTAAGTCAATTATTGTTAAAATCTAATTACAGGTAAATTTTACATTAAAAATTATTTTTATATAATAAAAAAAAGGTTTAATAATTTTTGCATGTTAAGTAGAAAAATCATACTCTTTCGTTAAATGTTGATAGAATTTGAATTATTTGATATTTTAGTCTGAAAACTTGTTTGCATATGATAAATACATATGTTTTATTGTGTAGAAGTTTTATTAAAATTAAATGACAAAAAAGAACAAACAACTGAAATTTAGGGTATGTGCGATCATACGGGGGAATTGAGTGACTAAGCAGGGGGTATAAGTCTGAAATTGACAATACATCTTTCGTGAGCACTTTGCTCTTTAAAAAAAAGATTGCTTGTCACACTACTTAGAACAAAAATTAAGAGAGTTGAAACAAAACGGAGGGACGGTATGTTCCTCAGCATAGTAATTTAAAAGGAGTCATTGGGACAAGATCGATTAATTAATTATTACACAACTATTATTATCACGTATACATTACAATGATTAATTATCAAAGTAATTACAAACAATTGTAGAAACTGTTTTAGTTACAAACGATAAATTACATAACTATATATTTATATACGCAACAATGGCATGAAAAGAAGACAAATCGGTCAATTTCCTTCTTACAAACAACAAAAAGGTTAAACTAAAGACACAAACGGGTCAATTCAGGTTGAATTTAATTCACTTTTTCAACAAAAAAAAAGGTTGAATTAAATTCTTAACTTACATTTTCTTAAATTAAATTCTCTTAAATTACAAAGGAAAAGTTGAATTCAATTGACTGCATTGAAAACTGACTTGGGACTCGCAATACTTGGGACTCGGAATACTTGAGACTCGGAATACTTTGGACTCGGAATACTTGGGACTCGGAATACTTGGGACTCGGAATACTTGGGACTCGGAATACTTGGGACTCGGAATACTTGGGACTCGGAATAAAACTCTCAAGTATTCTGAAACTAACTTGAACTCAATCAAGTATTCTTGAAACTAACTTGAACTCTATCAAGTATTCTTGAAACTAACTTGAACTCTATCAAGTGTTCTTCGAAACTAACTTGAACTCTATCAAGTATTCTTGAAACTAACTTGAACTCTATCAATATTCTTGAAACTAACTTGAACTCTATCAAGTATTCTTGAAACTAACTTGAACTCTATCAAGTATTCTTGAAACTAACTTGAACTCTATCAAGTATTCTTGAAACTAACTTGAACTCTATCAAGTGTTCTTGAAACTAACTTGAACTCTATCAAGTATTCTTGAAACTAACTTGAAACTGTTTTCAAGTATCTCTATAACTCTATAAACTCTATAAACTCTCTGTAAACTCTCTCTTTCTTAATTTGCAAGTCAATTTAATTCAATAATTTGAAAAAATTTGCAAACAAAAATATAAAATGTAAACAACATTTCATTCTAATGTACGTGAAGGTACATAAAATAAAATTATTCTATACTGAATATAATAGTGACAATTAACTCTGTGACAATTAACTCTGTGACAATTAACTCTGTGACAATTAACTTCTGTGACAATTAACTTCTGTGACAATTAACTTCTGTGACAATTAACTTCTGTGACAATTAACTTCTGTGAAAATTAGTTTCACAAAAAAAATGTATCACTGGTGTCTGAAGTGTTCACTGTGTTTTGTGTTAATTCTGGCTCAATACTAAATATTAATTGTTAATAATAATGACTTTTCAAATGTTTAGAAATTATTTTAAAAAAGAGTTTTGTACTTAACAAGATTCCTACGGCGAAATCCTTAGAGACGTGTCCTGAAGACGTGTCTTGCTGGCCACTTGTTCCTGGATGAAAACTAGGCGTGGAGAACTTGGAGTCGTGACGCACCGGTTCAAGGGTGGATGTGACGAACTAGAAGTCGTGACACGCCGGTCAACTGGGTGTTGGTTCTGGTTCCAAGGTCTAGAAGACTGGAAGAATCCTGGAGTCGTGAAGATCCTGGTTAAAGGGTCGCCAGTTTGTTAGAATCCTCTTCTTGAAAATCTTCTTAAAATAATCTTGTTATCCTGGTGCAGGGTCGTCAATTGTTAAGATCCTCTTCTTCTATGTGTTTATCCTGATGCAGGGTAATTTCTATCTTGGCCAAAGAGTGGCCTCTTCTTAAAATCTTCTTGTTAAAATCTTCTTGTTAAAATCTTTTTTAAAAATCTTCTTCTACAAATCTTCTTCTAAAAATCTTTTTCTTATCCTGGTAAAGGGTCGCCACAATGTTAACCCCTCCGTCTATGGCCCTGGGGTGGTTCGGAGTCGACGGGGGTTCTGGTTAGGAGGCAGCAACGGATCTGTTACTTGCAGTAGTTTCTTCTATACTACTCTCCGAGTTCTTCTTTAGTGGCTCGGAGGATTCTGAGAGGCTTATTAAATTATTTGGGGTTTCTCCCCGATTCTTCTTGTAACTTATCGGGAGATTCTAATGACTAAGTTTTCTGAAGAGAGCACGGCTCGAAGGAGAAGATAAAGAATTTTTCTTACTGTGTTTTACTCCTAAACTGTTACAGGTAATGCTCAGCCTCGTAGTTGGAATCAGAACAAACATGGAAGAAATTGGTGGGCTTTATATACCCGATTCTACTAACATCATCATTATTAAATGTTGAAGAGGCTGCATTAATTTTGCACAATATTTGAAAATAAAGTAAATCTTTTAGCTGCGGTAAGGTTTAAACGAATAAACAAGATATTTGAAGATGAAGCCATATTTTTATCTTAAATTGCGTATTTTCAGATCTGATGTTGTCATGATCTGCGAAGTTAACTAAAAGTGGAAATTGAACTATGCATCTTTACACTAAAATATGCATTTGAGTAAAAATTAAAGGTTTAAGATTTACAATTAAATGCTTAGGCAAGACATGACTTCATCTTTTATAACGAAGAAAGAATGTATACAAAACATGACATGGCAAAAGTTACTCAGGATTCATTATTAAGCTAAATCTAAAAATGATTATGAGATTTTAAAAAAACAACAGGTCATCAATTATTTGACAAAGTAGAAAGCACATCAAAATTTATTCCAACGGAATAATAATAATAAAAAAAATAACAACAGTATCGCCGATTCTACATTCCTTATGGCGACATAATGTCGGGTCGGACATTGAGTATATTGTAATTTTGGTCTCTGTAACTATGATTATAATTACCAATTCATTTATTATCGTTAACTACAATTCCATTAAAGTACATTGACTACGTCATTTAGTACATTACATTATTAAGTACAGTTTCATTGGAGTACATTACAAGTTATTATTAATTACAGTGTTTTTATATTTATATATGGTTAATATATGGTTATAATATATGGTTATTATATATGGTTATTATATATGGTTATTAGTACAACACAAGTACATGGGCACATACGAGATAATTTATATACGACATAATATGTTATAAATTTGAAATCAGAGGGAAAGGAGATATTTTATCTTAGAAGCGCTCACTTCTGCCAGTTAGCGGAATTTCGATCGCTTAACTAAGCATTCATGAATATCTTGAGGGGTGAACGCACTTGAAAAAAATAATGAAAAAAATAATACGAGAACGTATTTTTGCGTTTTCGAACGAAGGCATGAAGTTTGAATATTTAATAAAATTGACATACGATAATGGTCAAGATAAGATATGGACGTATGGGGGCGGGAGATATGGTCGAATAATAGTTATATTTATACTACATAACATATAAATAATGACTTCTATAGAGTGTTTCGTCCTTAGTATGATGTTAAAGAATTTTCATACATTGAATACTAGATATATGATGAAGGGAAATAAATGACGGGAAAATGTGACGTCATAGTTATTAAATTTTTACGTATAGTACAAATCATTATTGGGAAGATTTACAAGAACGGATTAGAGACAAAGAGTGGGTATCAATGACTAAGTAGTACAACCGCGGGCTCCAATCCTGCCACATGCAATGTGTATGCATAATCTAGGGTCGAGGGTGAGATGCAAGACAACCATAATTAATTATAATAAATTCTATAACAAATGAAAAATGGAAAATGGATACGACTAAACCACAGAAATGGTAGATCATAGGGTTGTGACACAAACAAAAATAGGAAGCTACAAATAAAATTTTTATCCAAAACTCGCTTAGGCGATTTCGGTTTCTTATGTAAAAATGAATATGGGTTATTCATTGTTCATTTTTACATATATATATACATATGTATATATATATATATATGTATGATATATATATATATATATATGTATGTATATATATATATGTATGTGTATGTATATATATGTATGTGTATGTATATGTATATATATGTATATGTATATATATGAAAAATTATTTCACGAAAGTGACACGTGAAAAGTATTTATGATGAATAAAACCACGAAGGAAAAAAGAAACACATATATATATATATATATATATATATATATATATATGTATATATATATATATGTATGTACATATATTAGTGATGTAGCGGATGTCATTTTTTTCACATCCGCGGATGGGGATGCGGATGAGGATATTTGATTTCAACATCCGCGGACGCGGATGCGGATGTCTACATTTTCGTTATTTTTTAGGATATATTCGAGATTTGTTGTGTTTAACGTATATAATAAGTTATTATATAGAGAGAGCTGTAGCTATAATGTAGTATAATTGATTAATTGTACAATAATTGCTGTACTTTTCCCTGAACATGTAAAATAATAGCAAACATCTAAATATAGAAATCAATTAGTGAATTCGTCTGCAAATAAATTCGTTATATTTTGTTGAGTTTCAGCCACAATTAGAAACCATAATTGTGTTACCCGACCTCTTTCCCCAACCTCCACCCTTATAGAAAGAGATCTTTAATTAGCTTTATAACTATTTATATTAAGTTTAAAGTTTTATTAGGCATATTTATAAATGAGTGATTAAAATAAAGTAAACTAAGATGTTCATCGTTTAATATTCAAACTTAATTATAGGAAGGTTATGCTTAAGGAACATTAATTTTTCTGCCTTTTCTGCTGCCAGTCTGTTTCTCTTTTCATCATATATTAATCCAGCACTGCTAAATAATCTCTCGCTTGGTACGCTTGTTGGAGGACGTGCTAAATGTTTCCTTGCAAGTTTACTCAAGTATGAATAGATATTCTGCGTATTTTTCCACCAACTAATAGGATTGTCACATGCAGCCAGGCGTTTTTCTTGGTGATAGCTCTCGATCATTTTTACTACATCTTTTGACATCGCGTAGGTCTCGTCATCGCTGCTTGACTCAAGAAACTGAGAGACAGATTCTGTGATAGATTTGCTTGTTGAAGGTGTTGGTTCTGTCACTGAAACTTTTATTCTTTTGGTGGGTGGCGAAGCGACAGATTCAAGAGATTGAAGCTCTTCAACTGCTTTGCCAAGTGATCATTTAACTCGTTCTAATGTACTAGGTGAAAATAACTTAGCTTTGTAACGTGGATCTAAGTAGGTTGCAAGAGAGTAACTTCATACAAGAACAGCCTCTCGTCTTGTCGCTTGCATCACTTTTGCGCACAATGAACTAGTTCTATTATTATAGTAGAATTTGATAATTTCCGCTTATTAATGACGTTTTATCTCAACGGTCCACATCCGCACGACATCCGCAGTCCAAAGTGCGGATGCAGATGCGGATGCGAATGCGAGAAAATGTGCGGATGTTCCGCGGATGCGGATGTGACCAACATCACTAAATTATACATATATATATATATATATATATATATATATATATATAGTAAAAAGTGAACAATGAACAATTCCTATACCATCATTATATGGATTCATTGTCTTCATGCAGTACTTATGTTCGTATAGTTTTTATGTTCGAATGTCCATTTTTACATAAGAAACCAAAATCGCCTAAGCGAGTTTTGGATAGAATTTCTATTTATACTTCTTTATTCATTACTGTATTTCCCTAATTCATCTTTTCTAATAATGACTTATACACTATGACGTCATAAAATAACTTTATTCTCTTTACGTTTCCCATACCTTGTACACTAAGTCACGCGCTTGGTATATGGACATCTTCCGTATGCAATGTATGGTAAATTCTTTAATAATAATGTTGTGGTGTTATGTAGTATAAACATTATTATTCAACCATATTCATCCATACGTCACGTTTTCCCGTCATTAGTTTCCCTTGATCATTATCCTATATAAATTTTATTAAATATTCATTTTTTACTCGTGTCAATTTGTGAAGCGCGAAACTTTGGGCCTTCGTTCGAAAACGCAAAAATACGTTCTCGTATTGTTTTTCATTTTTTATTTTTTTACTTTCAAATGCGTTCACCCCTCGAAAGGTATTCATAGATGCTTAGTAAGATCGAATTCCGCTCACTACGACAGATTCGAACGCCTCAAAGATAAAATATCTCCGTTCGCTCTGATTTCAAATTTATAACATATTATAACATATTATGTATATAAATCCAAACCATATGTGCCCCATGTACTTTGTATTATATTTCTAACATCTTAATTGTCTATTAATATGAAACACTGTAAAAAACAAAACAAAGTTATAGTAACTGTTTAATTGTAATTAACTGTAATACTTTAATTTAATATAACGTAATGTACTTTAATGAAACTGTAATTAATAATAAATTATAATGTACTTCAATGAAACTGTAATTAAATGTAATGATTTAATTTATAATGTAAGAATGTACTTTAATAGAACTATAATGGACAATCATAAGCGAATGTGAAGTAATCCATAATTGTAATCGTAATTGTAATGAGCCAAAATTAATACGTACTCAGTCGTGTACTTAATTTGTACTTATGTGTACTATTACGAAATGATATCGCCTTCATAAATGTAGACTCGGCGAAAAATACAAATTAGTTTTTATTTTTATTTTTTTAAATTTTTATTTGCAATCTTTCAAACATCTGATCATGTGTTTAAAAGGGGGAAACTTAACCTTCGACTGTCTTCCCCCAAACATTTAGGTTTATATTATACATGTATTTGTAAAATTACGGCACTTCAATTAAGTCACTTGATTAAGTCACTTCGTTAGGACTCCTTGGTTAGCAGCCTTGCTGCGGGGAGGGGGCAGAGGCCCCTTGCCTTCTTAATATTTTTAGATTCCGGCCTGAGCCATGGTCGAAAGAGGTCGAACCTCTACCCCTGTAAATTCAGAGCACTACCTGTAAATTTTTAAGTAAATTACCGTAAGAGAAACTTTTTATTTTTCCTTTCGAGCAGTACTCTCTTCAGAAGAACTTAGTCAGTTAAGTCGACAAGTTATAAAAGAAAAGTCGATAATTTTAGTATCAGAGAAAGTATCAGAGAAAGTATCAGAGTATTATAGAAAGAGAAGAATTAAAAATTGGCGACCCTTTGCCCAAATTAAGAGACAACCCAAGCACCATAGAAGATATCGGCATAACAGTCTGGCGAATCTGTAGCCAAGAGTTTAACAAGAGGCAACCGAAAAGAATTAGAATGTTATAGAAGAAATATCCCGTTGTGGCCTCCTAACAAGAACGCCTCGTCGATACGAAACACCGCAGAGGGACATAGAAGAAGAGGATCTTAACAAACTGGCGACCCTTTACCAGGATAAGAAAAAGATTTTTAGAAGAAGATTTTTAGAAGAAGATTTTAAGAAGAGGCCACTCTTTGGCCAAGATAGAAATTACCCTGCATCAGGATAAAACCAGTTGACCGGCGTGTCACGACTTCTTGTTCGTAACATCCACCTTGAACCGGTGTGTCACGACTCCAAGTTCTCCACGCCTAGTTTTCATCCAAGAAGAAGTAGCCAGCAAAACGTCTTCAGGACACGTCTCTGAGGATTTCGCCCTTGGAAAATTTTGTTAAGTACAAAACTCTTTTTTAAAATAATTTATAAACACTTGAAAAGTCAGCATTATTAACAGTTAATATTTAGTATGGAGCCAGAATTAACACAAAACACAGTGAACACTTCAGACACCAGTGATACACTTTTTTTTAGTGAAACAGTAATTTTCACAGAAGTTAATTGTCAGAGTTAATTTCAAAGAGAGTTAATTTCAAAGAGAGTTAATTTCAAAGAGTTAATTTCAAAGAGAGTTAATTTCAAAGAGAGTTAATTTCAAAGAGAGTTAATTTCAAAGAGAGTTAATTTCAAAGAGAGTTAATTTCAAGAGAGTTAATTTCAGAGAGTTAATTTCAGTTATTTTCACTGTTATATTCAGTATAAAATAATTTTATTTTATGTACCATCCCGTACATTCGAGTGAAATGTTGTTTACATTTTATATTTTTGTTTGCAAATTTTTTCAAATTATTGAATTGAAATGACTTGCAAATTAAGAGAGAGAGAGTTTACAGAGAGTTTACAGAGAGTTTACAGAGAGTTTATAGATTTAGAGAGATACTTGAAGTCATTTTTTGAAGTCATTTTTGAAGTCATTTTTGAAGTCAGTTTTTGAAGTCAGAAGGTTGCACCAAGAGGGTCAACCAAAACAGAGGTTAATCGTCTCCACTTGATAGAGATCAAGTGCAGTCATTTTCCATTTTCAGTTAATTTCAAGTTACAGTTTCAGAATACTTGATAAGAGTTCAAGTTAGTTTCAGAATACTTGATAAGAGGTCAAGTCAGAAGGTTGCGCCAAGACGGACAACCGCCCCAGAGATTTATAGAAATACTTGACAAGCGTTCAAGTCAGACAGTTTCAGAATACTTGACAAGCGTTCAAGTCAGACAGTTTCAGAATACTTGACAAGCGTTCAAGTCAGACAGTTTCAGAATACTTGATAGAGTTCAAGTTAGGTTCAGAATACTTGATAGAGTTCAAGTTAGGTTCAGAATACTTGATAGAGTTCAAGTTAGGTTCTGAATACTTGATAGAGTTCAAGTTAGGTTCAGAATACTTGATAGAGTTCAAGTTAGGTTCAGAATACTTGACAGAGTTCAAGTCAGAGTTTAAGTTCCAAGTCAGAGTTTAAGTCCCAAGTCATTTCAATGCAGTCAATTGAATTCAACTTTTTCTTTGTAAGTTAAGAGAACTTAATTTAAGAAAATGTAATCTAAGAATTTAATTCAACCTTTTTTTTGTGTTGTAAAAGAGAATTAAATTCAACCTGAATTGACCGGGTTGCGTCTTTAGTTTAACCTTTTTTGTTTGTGAGAAGGAAATTGACCGATTTGTCTTCTTTTCATGCCAGTTTTGCGTATATAAATATATAGTTATGTTATTCATTATTTGTAACAAAACCGTTTTTACAAAGGTTGTAACGATTTTGGTAATTATTGTAATGTATATGAGGAACATGCCGTCCCTCCGTTTGTTGAACTTTTTTAATTTTTGTTCTAAGTAGTGTGACAAGCAATCTTTTTTTAAAGAGCAAAGTGCTCACAAAAAGGCGTAAGTGTCAATTTCAGACATATACCCCCCGCTCAGTCACTCAATTCCCCCGAATGTAGTACTCCAAACTTTCTTTTTATTTTATTTTAACACCCCAACCCCAGTTGAACCGTGTCAACCAGAGAAATGGTTCAACCATGGTTAATTCCTCTTTGGTACGATGGAGCATAACCTCAATTTAGGTTGTTTTTTTTATATTACAGTATATGTTTAGTTCATTATAGTTTATAGTTGATTTCTATTTTCAACTTTTATATTTTTTATATTTTTTTTTATTCGATTAATAATGAGTAATTATCGTAGTCGAATTTAATTAATTGTGTCAAAATATCAAATAATTCAAATTCTATCAACATTTAACGAAAGAGTATGATTTTTCTACTTAACATGCAAAAATTATTAAACCTTTTTAATATTTTTTTTTATTATCTAAAAATAATTTTTAATGTAAAATTTACCTGAAATTATTAAAAGAAAAGATTGTTCAAAATGCTTCCTTCCATTTCAATAACTTTTTTATTCTTGGCCGAAACTCATCTATGGCTCGATTTACTTTTATTTTTTTTAGAATATTATAAAATTATATTTAGCTCGTTGAAATGCATAACTGATTTATATTTTTAATTTGTATTCTTAATTTTTTTTAATTCAATTATCGTACCGATACTTCTGGTTAATGTTAATGGTTATATAGTTCATATATAGCTAGGAATGTTACTAGTCGAATTTAATTCCATCTTCAAAATTTAATTTTTAATATCACTACATTTACTTTTTCATTAATTGTAAGTTCCTCTAAGTTCGTTTTTTTTAATTACCTTATAAGTAATTAATTATGTAAAATCGATAATCCTAATTGAATTCTATTACTTTTCATACATACTCGAATTCATTTTCTTTCCGCACTTCAAGTCACTTTTGCATTAAAACTCGTATGCAAACATCATCATTATAATACATCATAATTATTGCTTACTATATATAAATTCTCGCTCATGCATTTATTCAGTTAATTTAACAATCCTCTCAGCTAATCTGTCTCTCGAAATTATCAGATACACACTTTGTACCCAATAAACATAAATACACATTTGACCACAGGTCTATACATCATCCATTACGTAATTCTATTTTTTACCTACAATAGTCAATAAAATTAGTTTATCAATTGTACTATCATGGAAGCCTCGAAAAATTCATGAACTTTAAAATTTATGTTTTTCCCTTTTACCTATTCATTATGTATGTAATTTTTCCCACAGAAAAATAAAATTTTGTAAAAATTTTAACCATATCATTGTTTGTCTAACTTAATTGTTTGTTTAAAATTAAAGTTTTAATCTTGGAATTTTTATATTTTATAATAGCGCTCTAAGCGAGTGTCATGTTAAAAATTTGGATACTCTGCATTGTACTCAACTACTCGAACTCGTTCTGTATAAAACTTGTATTGTA
>JAJOZX010001449.1:840000-870940 GCA_023014485.1 Bathynomus jamesi
TGTGGTGGATCGACTCGTCACCCACGGACTTAAACGGCCATCCACTTGCAGTCCCTTGCCTTGGAACCGTTTGAGTCCTTTCCGATGGCGCTTTTTCAGGTTAGCCGTCATGTTACGCTTTTCATTGTCGTCAACTCTGTCATCAAACAGTGCAAGACAGATTAAGTCCTCCGAGATATACCACAGATGACGGAGCACAGCCCGGTAAGCTGTGTTTCCAACGTCCTTGTCAGGGTAACCTACAAGAAGATTGCACAGCCTAACGTCATTTTTAGGAGATTTTATGGCGATGGGAGCCTCGTGCCAGTGACGCACGTATACAAGGCTCACGAAGAGAGCCATACGGCGAACCCCTTGCAGTTCTTGGAGACGAAGTTCGGAGAACTGGGACTGCAGTAATGCTATTTTCAGGCAGTAAATACCTTTGGCCATCCATCTGGCCTGATGGTAAGCCCCTGGAGGCCGAAGCTTGTAACGTCCTACGTCGTCTCCGAGGTACAAGAGGCTCAGTCAAAGAAGTTCTTCATAATCCTCTCGAGGATGATTACCACTTCTTAGGGCATCGCGGAGATAGTCTATTACCTCAAGTCGCATTTGTGAAAGGCAAGCATTGTCATTTATGAAGGCTTTAGCCACCTCGTCCTTGTCAAATGCATCCAACTGACAGTGGTTCATTGATGGCCAGGCCTCCTTGAATCTCCTGAAAAGTGGGATTTGAGGACTTGGTGGTGTTCCTAGGCACACGACGAAGACATCCTTGAGAATCACTTCGTGAACGTGATGACGGCAAGCAAACCATAAAAGAGATCTTCCCAATGCCGCTTCCAAACGCGCACACGCACCTTGCACTATCCCTGTGTTTGATGCCGTCGTGTCAAACACCATGCCTATGATCTTGTCCTCAATTCCGACTAGGGTGAGCGCTTGATGGACTGCGCTTGCCATTTGCTGTCCTGTGCCGTCTATTATTTTCGGTGCTCCTAATAGCTCTTCCATACCATCCCCAGTCACCACAACAGCAATCCGATCGACTGACTTACCCTCCTGTTCGATGTCAGTGAGTATCTTTGTGTCCCAGTGGATCTGCAGTCGAGGTGGAAGCTGCTCGAGGTGGCCAATAACATTGGTCCCTATCATTGTACGGGCCTTTTGTCGGAAGCGGTGAACCGTGCTCTTTGATGGAACACTGTCAGGACCGAGAGCTATGGATTTTGCAGTCGCAGCAAACGCTGATGTTGCCTGTCGAACAGAAAGGCCCTCGCGATCCCAAGTTGCTGCCAGGTCAAGATCACTCAGACTTTCTTTTAGTCTGTCATGTTTGGGAGCTTTCGAAGGTTTAAGTCCACAAGTGACGGCTTCGTTTCCACTGTCAGCTGACGATGTGCTAGAACTGTGTCAGTAGCCTCTTCTGTGACTCCTACAGCTAGAGCCTCCTCCGTTTGACGCCGGTGTCCCGCTCAAGAGCTCTTTCCCTTTCCTGTCTTTTCATTGTGGCTGCATTATATTTTCTATCTTCACCTCCCATGTAACTCGTATGTCGATCTGCCCTTTGGGAAATGAGGAATTCCTTGTCTTCAAGAGGGATATCTCCCCGATCCAGAACGTCTGAGCGGGCGACATCAAAAATATCCTCCATATCAGCCAAGAATGCATCCCGCTGCATATTGTAAGTCATTCCAGTCTTGTTCTTGTTTTTATGCAAATTTCGATACCTCTGAACAAAGCTTTCAGTTTAGTCGAGGCATGAACGGAGGTTGTTGCCAGATTCGAGTTGGCTCTAGCCCAGATTTCTAATACAGCCGATATTACAGCCTTGACACTGTTGGAATCTGTCTTCTTTTGGTCGCGGTGATGGTAGAAGAAAAGGAGCAAACACGTCCATATTACTTGGTAATCGAGATTTAGCCAGCTCTGCTATCGGAGACCTCTCAAGAAGCCACAACTTGATGTTTGATTTTGTCAACGCCATAATGATCAATTCTGAAAACCAAAAAAAAGTCATCAAACGTCGGGACCTCTAAATATCATCTGATCGAGTTGAAAATCACACAGCCAATGCTTTAGCCCAAACCACATCCGGGCATGACACGAGTGGTCAGGTCGTCTTAAGAAAAAAAAATTGGGACACCCTAATGTATATATATATATGTATGTATATATATATGTATATATATATATGTAGGTATATATATATATGTATATATATATATATATATATATATATGTATGTATATATATATATATGTGTATATATATATATATATATATATGTATGTATATATATATATATATATATATATATATATATATATATATATATATATGTATATATATGTTATATAGTTATATATGTATATATTATATATATATATATATATATTATATATATATATATATATATAGGTATGTATATATATATGTATATATATGTATGTATATATATATATATATATGTATGATATATATATATATGTATGGATATATATATATATGTATGTATATATATATGTATGTATATATATACCGGGTGTCCGAGAATTATCTGTAAAATTTTTGGCTGTTATTAAAAGTCAACCATGAAGTGTAGAAATTCCAGTGTTGTCCCATTTTACAGAGAATCTCATTAATTTGTTTCTGATACCACGTTTTGACAAGTTTTTTAGAAATGTACGCGGGTGACAGACATTAATGATTTAAAAGCAAGAATCACAGCTGCTATTGAGCGAATTGATGTGGATATGCTGCAGTGTACATGGCAACATTTGGAGTATCGATTGGATGTTTTGCGAATCACTAATGGTGCACATATCGAAAGTTTGTAACAACGTTACTTTAATAAAAGAAACTTTTGAAAATACAGATTCTAAATAATCTTGTTTAAGAATTTTACGTGTGTTATCAAGAATTTTATTAAAAGATGAAATTGTACAGATAATGTTCGGACCGCGGAATTTCTAAAAAAACTTGTCAAAACTTGGTATCAAAAAACTTAATGAGATTCTCTCTAAAATAGGACAACACTGGAATTTCTACACTTCATGGTGACTTTTAATAACAGCCAAAAATTGTACAGATAATTCTCGGACACCTCTATATATGTATATATATAATATAATATATAATATTATATATATATATATATATATATATATATTATATGTATATATATGTATGTATATATATGTGTAATGTATATATGTATGTATATATATGATATATATATATGTAGTGTATATATATATATGTATATATATATATGTATGTATATATATATATGTATATATATACAGTATATATATATAATGTTATAATGTTATAATTTTCAGACCAACAAAGACCCTAGGATCCACTCATGGCTGGTCTACCTAACTGTGTTCGTAATCGTGTATTGTGTATGTCCTCCGTGGTGGCGGAGGGACCTACAATTTATGTGGGTTCCGAAACACAAGAACATAAGAAACTTATTTAAAAACTGCCCGTAAATTGGCAACGACCAATTTTTACGAAACTAAATAATTATCAATTTAAAAATAATTAATTATCGGTTTAAAACTAAAGATAGAATCTCTCGGTCCAGAGGAGCAAGTCATAATAGACTACTATCCACAAATATGTTACATTCTATATCTATTTATAAAGGACATGCAAATATATCAGATCCAAAGAATCCAGTCAATTTCATTACGGTATCCATCAAGTCACGGTCCATATCGATTGCGGACCAAGTCAAAATTTACAACCATATACATTATCAATTTAAAAATAATTAATTATCGATTTAAAACTAAAAATAGAATCTCTCGATCCAGAGGATCAAGTCATAATAGATACTATCCACAAATATGTTACACTCTATATCTATTATATAAACGGACATGCAAATATATCAGATCCAAAGAATCCGGTCAATTTCATTACGGTACATCAAGTCACGGTTCATATCGATGCGACCAAGTCAAATTTACAACCATATACATTACAATATATACACATACGAGGAAAAGTGTAGGTGTGGCTGTAAAGACTGTACAGTAATGTAGAATGTGTGTGCACCCATTATGGGTCTCCCATTTAAAGGTGTTTGCGGGGCAAGTGAAGATCATGAGTTTTTCAATACCTCACAGTACTATGGGGGGCACCGCTCGGCAGAGGAATCTCTTTAAATGGGGTGTGTAAGGACAGAGAGTATCCCCTAACCCAAAACGCTGCCTCCCTATATCCCACAACACTTGTGTTGAGCTGTGGGATCTATCCCCACAAAGCCTTAATTTTACTACCTTAAACTATACCCTTTCTATCAACATGCGCGTCCAATCGATTCTTAAACATGTTTATAGACGTGCTACTAATTACTTCTACCGGCAAACTATTCCAGCTATTTACTATTCTATGCGTAAAAAAGTTTTTCGCAACTGCTGTCTCGAACCTTCTACTTGTCAACTTACACCCGTTATTTCTAGTCCTATTATATTGAGATATTTCGAAAAAGCTATCTCTATCTACGTTATCAAACCCATTCATAATTTTGAAAACCTGGATTAGATCACCCCTTAACCTCCTAGTCTCGAGTGTAGTCAATTTTAACTCTTTAAGCCTATCTTCGTACGACTTTGACCTAAGAGACGGAATCATCTTAGTTGCTCGTCTTTGAACTCTTTCGATTCTGTCTATATCTTTGCGCATATGCGGATTCCAAAATTGGACCGCGTACTCCAAATGGGGTCTAACTAATGATTTATAAAGAGGAACTATAATATCGCGCGATTTGTACTCAAAATTTCGAGCTATAAAACCTAACACTTTGTTCGCCTTATTGACCGCCGCTGTACTTTGTTTCGCTACTTTTAAATCACCAGTGACTATAACTCCTAAATCTTTTTCCTGCTCTACGCTTTTGTTAAATCTTTCCTGACATACTATACGCAAAATTACCGTATATATATATATATATATATATATATATATATATATATATGTATATATGTATATATATATATATATATATATATATATATATATATATATATATATATATATATGTAATATATATGTATGTATATTATATATGTGTATATATATATGTATGTATATATATATGTATATGTATATATATATATATATATTATATATATATATATATGTATATAATATATATATGTATATTACATATATGTATATATATATATATGTTATATATATATATATGTATATATGTTATATATATATATATTATATGTATCTATATATGTATTATATAATATATATATGTATATGTATGTATATATTATATATATGTATATATTGTATATATATATCTATATGTGTATATATATATATATATTGTATATGTATATATATGTTATCTATATATATGTATATGTATATATATATATATGTTATTTATATATCTATATATATATATATATATATATATATATATGTATTAGTGTGGACCAAAATGGGGGGTAAATTATAAAGTTGAAGAAATCCTTGTTCCACATTAATGCCCTTGTTCGTTTGGACCAGCTAGACATGTCAACAAACTTTTGGTCAAATATGAGAATATTTAGGGGTCCCGAGATTTAATGACTTATAAACATTTTCCAATGAATAGGCGCGCTTAGAACATCAATGATCAACTCAACTCTTGAGTTGCAACTTATGAAAAAATTTCTTCTTATTTAAGAAATTTTTGGTATTAATAGAGTACTAAAGCAATCTTAGATCATTATTTCAGAGAAAATTATTAATAAGGAAAACAAAAATTTTGGATAAAATATATTATCCTTAATTGGTCAACTCTAAATTAAAGGCTTTGCCTAATTGGCTTGAACCTTTTAGTTATCCTTTTTTTATCTCCTAATTTAACTGGTTTTTTTACTATTTCAGAAATTTAATTTTTTAAACTAAAAATGGCTACTCGTTCTAAAACTAAAGTTTGGCTCATTGCCATTTATATAAGATATACTTTGTTGCCGCTTACCTACAAAACTGCAAGTTTTGCAAAAATATTTCTTCCATCAAAAAGAGGAAAAATTGGGACGAAGAAGATCCATTAATCTTTGCTTAGAGTTAAGTGATGACCTACTGGGAGAAAGCAGGATTCCCACAATGCGTATAGACAGTGCCATCCTAAAGATTGACTCTTTAATAAGCTGTTATGATAAATTGATGAAAAACAGAAAAAGGCCCGTGGAAAAATGCCGTATTGAAGAAGCTATGTTTAAAGATGAAATTAAGGCTGAAATTCTTGATATTGGTCACTCTAATGTCCTTTTGATGATGTCAAATGAAGAAGACAAGCTTTTCTACTTAAGCCAGCAAGAAGATCCTACACAAAGTAGCATGGGTACAGTAGACCAAATTCATGCAAAAAGAGAGAAAAGAAGGCTTCATCGTGAAGAATTAGAGTGTGAAAGAGCCCTCAAAGAGCAGAAGCGATCTAAAAGATCATTCTTGCCTGCCAATAGAGATGATTTCACATCGTCATCATCATCATCACCATCAACTAATGACGACAACCTTGAAATGAATTTTCAAGGTCAATCTGAAGAGCAATTTAAAAAGAAAATGTTGGCTCCTAAAAAGTCAAAGCCTATTGACAAAAATGTTGTAGCAGCCTATGATAGAATGAATCTTTCCAATCGAGATGCAGCTATGTCTTATGCTGTTGTTGCTCAGTCTTTGGGCCATAATTTTGAAAACATTACAGTGTCAAAATCTACTATGCTTCGAGCAATAAACGATAAAGTTAGACTCCAAGTGAACCATTTTCCGATATGTTAGAAGAGAAAAAGCATTCCATCATATTATAGTATTCAACAAACGCAATACTGTCTTCTTATTTGTGGATCAAAAAAATTGATGTATATTTAAACGACGGTGCTTCTAATTGTACCATCCAGTGATATGCCATATACTGTATATGAGATAGATGTGGTATGCCATACTTTTGTCGCTTAGCCACTTCTTCCTACGAGGGCTTCAGCAGCTGACGAGGAAGCTTCTAAACAGTGGCTGCATCCTCCAGCGCAGGACACGTCAACGCGAAGAGGCGACGTCAAACCAAAACATCAACGCGCTGGTGGCCAAACTTCCTCAAATCTCCGTGCAGCGGGCTGTCTACGGTTGGCCAGACTGGCAGTCGACGGCCTGTTGCGTGGCACGGTCAGAGTGCCGATCGGCTCCCGGGCCGGACCTATTCTCAGCGTGCTATTTTTTCAATTACAGGGAACAATTGCGTGCTCCCCGAACTACTCTTACTCTCTGGCGACATTAAGACTAATCCAGGCCCCACTACAACTTACACATGTCACCATACACAAAGACATAGACACAATAGCACCATGAGACACATACAGAAGTATAATATTAACATATTACAGTACAACGTAGATGGCCTCACAAACAAAATCATGCAGCTTAGGGAATTCGTACACAAACAAAACATTCACATAGCACTTATACAAGAAACAAAACTAAAACGCACACACAAAACACCCACCATCCCTGACTTCACGGCGATCCGTCAAGATCGTACTGGGGTAACGGGGGTGGACTCATCACTTACATACGTAAAAGCATTAGCTACACTGATGCTACCCAAAACATTACAAACACAATCCAAGCAGATAACACGATAGAAATACAGGCAGTTAACATTAAAACACGCGCAAAACACAACACCACACTAATCAACATTTACATCCCACCAGATAGTTCACCTCAGGTGCCAGCCAATTACAATCCACAGTTACACAATCTTGCCTCTCTCACTAATGTCATCTTAGGAGGAGACTTCAACGCCAAAGACACTAGTTGGTACCTGCACAACCAAAACAACACCAGAGGCGCCAACATAGCCACACAACTAAACAGCCTCTTCATTCTTAACAATACAGAAGAACATACACACATACCACATCAAGCAGGATACTCAAACTCCTCCCCAGACATAACGTTCTGTTCCCCCTCACTAGCAACACATACACAATGGAGAACAGAAAAACAACTGTCATCAGACCACCTGCCCATCATCATTACAACACATTCTACACTCTGCCCCAACAGCCTTAGGCACACTTACAGAAATTACAAGAAAGCTGATTGGGAACAGTTCAAAATACAGACTGAGGAACAATTCACCACATTAAACAGCACACCCATCATAAACATCGATACAACACTCAAGACATTTAATCAGATTATCAATAATGCAAACAAATACATACCCAAGGGCAACATTAGGAAATACAACCCAAATTACACTAGAGAAATAGCCCACCTCATAAGGCAACGTAACAACCTCAAACATAACACACAAACACCACACAGAAGCCATAAAGCAGCAGATACAACAGCTCAACACAGAAATAAACAACAAACTCAAAGAAAAACAAACAGAAACATTCAGGGAATTCATAACAACACTAAACCACTCCACAGATACATACAGGCTATACAAGACTATAAACAGCATTACCCACTCTAACAGCGGCATTCACACCTCACACGCGGCTATCTGTCGCAGCCAAAATAATATCCCAACATACACACAACAAGCTAACATTCTAGTTAATCACTACGCAAAGATAAGTCACTTAAACAGAGACAACAACCAGAAACACGCAGACAAACAAACAGCCAGACACAAGAAAAACCTACAGACTCGACACGACCATTACACCCTTCAATACAGACCAGACCACCAAGATCATCAAAAACATTAAAAATTCGAAGGCTACTGGACCAGACAACATATCTAACATACACCTTAAACACTTGGGCCCACAAGGAATACTAGCTCTCACAAATATCAGCACATATTCATACCAACACTGTATTATTCCTGACATATGGAAACAAGGTAAAATTATTACACTACTCAAACCAAACAAAAATCCAACAGAACCAGCTTCCTATAGACCCATTACTTTACTATGCACACCTTCCAAAGTAACAGAAAGACTAATCTTACAAATCACCAACCCACACATACCACTATCGCCTACTCAACATGGATTCAGACCTCACCACTCAACCACGACATTACTCACTAACCTGACGCAGCACATCATGGATGGCATCAACTCTAGAAGACCAGCTCAACGTACACTATTAGCAACAATAGACATTAGTAAAGCATTTGATGCTATCCCACGCTTCCCTCTCATAAACAAAATACTCAACACAAACATGCACAATAACACCAAAAGGTGGCTGAGCAACTATCTCTCAGGAAGATACTCACATGTCACATTTAATGGCAAGTCATCCAAAAACAAGCTTTTTCCGAACGGGGTCCCTCAAGGCTCTGTTCTCTCACCAACACTCTTCAACTTATACATGCATGACATTCCAACACCCATAGATAACAAGCTTACCTTATCATCATATGCAGATGATATCACTCTAACATCCACCCACAACAACATTGACACCGCTACAAATAACCTACAAACACACATAAACAGTATACAAGACTGGCTCACACACAATAGACTCAAAGTAGCGCCCACAAAATCAACCATCACCTTGCTTACAAGCAACACAAAAGAACACCAGGTAATTCCACAACTTACACTAAACAACATCAACATTCCACACACTCACAGAACCAAAATACTAGGTGTCACATACAACACATCATTATCTTTTGCAAACCACATTCAGGACATTAAAAACAAATGTACGTCAAGACTTAACACGCTTAGGGTACTAACAGGCACAAACTTTGGACACCAGCAGGAAACAACATCACTCATCTACAAACAATATATTCGCTCAGTTATGGACTATGCTAGCCCATGCTGGGCACCCATTATCTCAAACACACACATAAACACCTTACAAACAATACAAAACAACGCACTTCGTATCATTACAGGATGCACTCAAACAACACCAATAGAACACCTGCACACAGAAACAAAAATACTAAAAGTTAGGGAACATTTAGACATGAGGGGAACACAATTCATGGCAGCAGCGACAACTAACCCACAACACCCTTGCCACTACATGTACAATCATGCACCAACACCTCGCACCATTAAGGTAACACCAGAGAGACATTATAACCAATACTCCATTCCATACCACGCCACAGACATCACACAGTACAGAAAACACATACACACACACCTAACCCACAAAGCACTGACACGACTCGGTCCGAATGCGGTCCTAGGTGCGAAGCCGCCGCCCATTAACAGGTCAGAGATCAGCCTGAGCAGATCGGATCGAGTTAACTTAGCACGATTCCGATGTGGACATCACCCCAACTTATGGACATATAAACACAGACTAGACAACTCCATAGACGACACCTGCCACCTGTGCCAAGACACACCACAAACAATTGAACACATTATGACGGACTGTACCGCTCTAGCACAACAACGAACACAACACAACATCACGAGTGCGCTGAACCTCTGGTCCACTCCGGAGAGGGCGATCGGTTACCTGCGTGCCGCCGGCTTGCTCGATCAGGGTGGGCTGATCGGCTAAACAACAACAACAACAACTATGCTTCGAACTCGTCAAAAGTTACGCAAAGAAATAGCAACAGAATATCAAGAGCAAGCATTTTGTCCTGGAGAGCCTTTAGTTCTTCATTGGGATGGAAAAATGCTCCCAGATATATCAGGTTAGTTTTTTTGTCTGATTAATTTAGCATATTTATATTTTATCTCTCAGGTGAAAAACTTAGTTGTGGGTCTGGTTTTCACACCTAGGCAATGTGTTATTATCTGGTTGGTTTTAATTAAACATTTTGATAGCTAAATTTCTATTTAATTAGGTTACATTTCACTGTCTGAAGCTAGTTTTCACAATCTACACCATTTTACCTTCAAATTAAAATAACTCAAGTTCAAATTAAAATAAATCAAGTTCAAATTAAAATAAATCGAGTTCAAATTAAAATAAATCGAGTTTAATTTAAAATAAGTCGAGTTTAATTTAAAATAAGTCGAGTTTAATTTAAAATTATATATTATATATATATAAATTATAATATATATAAATATATTAAATATAAAATAAAATATTAAATATATAAATAATATATATAAAATAAAATATTAAAAATAAATATATAAAATTATATATAAATTATATATTTTAACTTTTTCTTGCAGGCGAAGGAAGAACGGAAAGGATTGCAGTGTTAGTCAGTGGGAATGGTGAAGAGAAATTGCTGGGAATTCCTAAAGTCACTGCTGGCACGGGTACGGAGATGGCTCGTGTTTGCATTTCTCTCCTGCAAGAACATGATATGACCCAGAGAATTATTGGGCTGTCATTTGACACAACAGCATCCAATACCGGTATCCATGCTGGAGCTTGCACTAAAATTGAACAAGAACTTGGAAAGAGCTTTTATATTTAGCCTGCAGACACCATATTTATGAGATTGTCCTATCTCAAGTCTTCCGGACTTCTATGGGCCATTCCTCTGAACCTGATATTCCAATCTTCAAAAGATTCAAAACTCAATGGGATTTTATGGATCATTCTCAAATCACAACTGCTGTTGATTCCCAAAGCTGCAGAATAATTGAAAGAGTTCAAGATTTAAAAAATCAAACAGTCTTAATCATGAAGGAGGCACTCAACTCTAAACAGCCAAGAGATGATTATAAAGAATTTTTTCAACTTGTTCTCTTGTTTTTTGGAGAAGAAAGCATTTCTAATACTCTCTTGAAGAGACCTGGAGCGTACCATCATGCAAGATGGATGGCAAAAGGAATTTATGCATTTAAGCTTTTTCTTCTCCAAAATCAATTTAAGATGACTAAAAAAGAACTTGATGCAATACAGAAATTTGTTTATTTGTTGCATTGGTATACGCAAAATCTTGGGCAAAAGCTTCTCAACCAGAGGAAGCCCCAAATGTTGATCTTAAATTTTTGCAAGATCTTGCAATAATGGAGGAAAATTCTTTGATATCAAGTGTTATCAAGCAAGCCCAAAATGCCATTAAACGACATCTGTGGTACCTCTCAGAAACACTTGTTGGATTAAGCTTCTTTGACAAAAGCATATCCCTTGAAGAAAAGGAGCAAATGCGAAATAATATCAAAATGCCTCCAAGAAATAAGGGACTGAAACGTTCAGAAGCAAAGGTAACCCTAGCTTCTTTTAAAGAAAAAAGGATTTCTGATTTTGTTACTTCAAGGACTAAATCTCTTTTTGATGCTCTACATCTCAATTCTCTCTTCACTGAAAATTCTGCATCAACATGGGGAATAGATCCTGAGTACCAAAGAGGCTGTGCTAGAGTTTGTGCCCTTAGAGTGACAAATGACACAGCTGAGCGGGGTGTTGCATTGATTGAAAAATTTAATCAAGCAGTGACAATTAAAGAAGAGGACAAACAATACCTGCTCAAAACATTTTTCAAGAATCGTAAAGAATTTCCAACAAAAAATAAAGCAGAACTTATGAAAATGAGGAAAAACTAATTTTTTCAGCATTAAAAGGAAAAGTGCAATTTTCTCGGGACCCCTAAAACTTGACGTAGAGGTTTCAGATTTTGTAATTTGATTAAGGTAAGCGAAAGGAATAACTACTCATGTGGAACAAAGATTTTTAAAGCTTCATTTTTTTTGGTCCACACTAATATGTGTATATATATATATGTATATATATATGTGTGTGTGCATATATATATATATATATGTATATATATATATATATATATATATATATATATATATATATATATATATGTATGTATATATGTATGTATGTATATATGTATGTTATATGTATATATGTATTTGTATGTATATATGTATGTATATATGTATGTGTATGTATATATGTATGTATATATGTATGTGTATGTATATATGTATGTGTATGTATATATGTATGTATATATATATATATATGTATATATGTATGTATATATATATATATATATATATGTATGTATGTATATATATATATTATGTATATATATATATATATGTGTATGTATGTATGTATGTATATATATATATATATGTATGTATATGTATATATATATATATTACTTACTTTTGTTTACTTTTGTTGAGTTTGAACGACGGTTCAGGATCGACCTGCGGTCGACCCCTCTGCAGCATCCCGCCTCATTTGCGGGACTTGGTGAAGGAGGGAATTGCTCTCTGATCGCCTCCTGCCCTCGTAGCCAGCCACGCATGGCTGGTCAGGGACTTTGCACAAGAATCTGTCCAGCTGGTTCTTGAAGTTATTCAGGTTGGTGTGCTGGAGATTCCTCACTTCTTTTGGAAGGACATTGAAAAGCTTTGGGCCCCGTATTCTGAGGGTATTTTCCATCCTCGTTTTCATGGCTCCTTGTCCCACCGCAGCTGGGACCGTACAAAATCTGCCTCTTCTCTCATTCCAGTTTGTTTCTATTTCATTTCTTAGGTTAGGGACAGAGCCCTCAAGTATGTTCCATATGTATATTATTGTGTACCGCTCTCGCCTTCTTTCAAGAGAGTAGAGTTCCAGGGATTGTAGTCGAGACCAGTAGTCTTCACCTTCCGTTTCCTCTATCTTAGACGTAAAAGTCCTTTGTATAGCTTCAATGCTCGCAATGTCTCTTTTTCTGTGTGGGCTTGTGAGTACTGAGCAATACTCAATTATAATTATTGGTTCCCATTATTTTTCTAGCCGTTGTGATTTTGATTTTATAGTGCTCTCTGAATTCTGCATCCGACGACATTATTACTCCAAGATCCCTGACTTGTGGATTTGGTGTTATCTGTTTGGCTTGCGGAGTTTTGTACCCTTTTTTCTGTAGCTCTTTGTTATTACCATATCTTAGAAGTTGGAATTTTTCTTCGTTGAACTTCATATTGTTGTCTTCTGCCCACTGGAATAATGTTTCAATGTCGTTTTGTAGTTTTCTTACGTCATCTTCGTTCAATATTTCCTTACATATCTTCGTGTCATCTGCGAAGCATGATACAATACTGTCCTTAATATCTGCATCAATATCTGCAATCATTATTATGAACAGCAAGGGAGCTAATACTGTCCCTTGTGGGACAGAGCTCACGACTTCCGAGACTTCCGATTTAACTTCGTTTACCACCACTCTTTGCGTTCTTTGCGTCAAGAAATTAAATATCCACCTTCCAAGCTTTCCAGTAATTCCTGTATCCTTAAGTTTGTGTGCTATGATTCCATGGTCACATTTATCGAAGGCTTTAGCAAAATCAGTATATATTACATCAATGTTTTGTCCTCGATACAATGTTCCTAATATTTTCTCCTGGTGGTCTAGTAGTTGTGACAGGCATGATCTACCCGCCCTGAAGCCATGTTGATTTGGGTTGTACAAGTCTTTTTCTTGTAGGTAGTAGGTAATTTTGGCTCTAATTATGCGTTCAAAACACTTTATAAGGTGTGAGGTGAGAGCCACTGGCCGATAATTTTTGGGCATTGCTCTGTTACCACCTTTAAAGAGGGGGGCAATATTCGCGTTCTTTAAGGGGAGTGGAATTTGTCCTGTGTCGAGTGATTTCCTCCGTGACCGGACAGCTCATACCAGGACAACACATACCCGGACAACTCAGACCCGGACAACTCAGACCCGGACAACTCATACCTAGGACAACTCATACCTAGGACAACTCATACTCTCTTCAACAATTACCACCCCAATGTTGATCTTTTCATCTATATCCACCCCGAAAGTTTAAACTCTCCAAATTAACCAAAATAAGATAAGAAAACAATAACAACAAATTTATTATTTATTGCAAACATATAATAAATAGAGAACCATTATTTACATAAGATAAAATTTGAATGCCCGGTTAAGTCAACTGTACGCCCTTGACGATTGGTTAGGTTTAGTCGTGATGTTTTCATTAGTTTTAACGAAAATATCACGACTAAACCTAACCAATCGTCAAGGGCGTACAGTTGACCTAACTGGGCATTCAATGAACCCAATGGTTCCCTGAGTTTTTTATGATACACACAGACCGTGCATGGAACAAGGAACTCTTCTGGGATAATTAAATCCACTATAGTCCGAATAAGTAATGGTAAATGACAAATACCATAGTTTTTCTTTTTCATGATGCAAGCCCGACGTGGGCAACGGGTCTCTCGCAAAGAGGTCCCATAAATATAGCTTCCCTCACCAGTTATCTGCAAAGCAGACAGGATCCAGCTTTAGGACATGGATCTAGGGTTTAAAGCAGCCTAGCCCCACTACATTTAGAACTCAATATAAGTAAAAGACTCGTTGCCCCTTTTTCTTTGATTTATTCAATCCGACGTGAATGCAACGAGTCTTTTACTTATATTGAGGTTCTAAATGTAGTGGGGCTAGGCTGCTTTAAACCCTAGATCCATGTCCCAAAGCTGGATCCTGTCTGCTTTGCAGATAGCTGGTGAGGGAAGCTATATCTATGGGACCTCTTTGCGAGAGACCCGTTGCCCACGTCGGGCTTGCATCATGAAAAAGAAAACTATGGTATTTGTCATTTACCATTACTTATTCAGACTATAGTGGATTTAATTATCCCAGAAGAGTTCCTTGTTCCATGCACGGTCTGTGTGTATCATATATATATATATATATATATATATATATATATACTGTATATAACTTGCATGAATTTTAAATGTTTAAATTTAATTTTTAATTTTACAAAATAAATGTTTTCATTAATAACTTGCATGAATTCTAAATGTTTAAATTTAATTTTTAATTTTACAAAATAAATGTTTTCATTAATTTTTCATTTTTTTTTCTGGTCCTATGTATGAGTTGTCCTAGGTATGAGTTGTCCTAGGTATGAGTTGTCCTAGGTATGAGTTGTCCGGGTATGAGTTGTCTGGGTATGAGTTGTCCTGGTATGAGCTGTCCTGGTATGAACTGTCCTAGAACCGATTTCCTCCATAGTAAGTATAGCGGTTTTGCAATACTCTCTTTGCATTTCTTCAGAAATGTGGCACTCCATGTGTCTGGCCCTGGCGCTGAATTGTCTCGCATCTGTGATAAGGCCGTAATTACATCTCCTTCCGTGAACTCAAAGTCCATTAATAGGTTTGTGCCGGGATTTGTTCTTGGTTGATCCGTTTCAATGTCGAAAAACTCGTCTGGGTTTTCCACTTCCATCTCGGACTTAGGGGTGCTAAACACAGATTTAAATTGTTCCCTAAGCAGTTCACTTATTTCTTTCGGGTCATTTGTGTATTCGGCCTCCCCGTCTATCAACGGTCCAATACTCTCTTTACACTGCATTTTCCTTTTCGCAAAAGTGTAGAAGTATTTTGGGTTATTTTTTTTTTTGCTACCTTGTTTTCCTCCTCGTTTGTCTTATGTATGAATGTTTGCTTTAGGTCCATTTCTATTTCGCCAAGTTTCCTCTCTAGTTTGAGTCTCTTTGCATCAGTTCTGCATCTGTGGAGATGTTTTACGGTTTGTCTTCGTTGCCTGAATAGAGTCCTGATTTTCCTCTCGAGCTTGCTACGTTTTCTTTCCTGTCTCTCTGGAATATGTTTCAGTATTATAGGTTTGGTTTCCGTCTCTATTATACATAGTATTTCTTGTGGAGTCTTCTCGTGTAGTAGCAATTCCCAATTTACCTCCTTTAAATCTTTATTTACGTTTTCCCAATTTACTTTCTTTGAATTTATGTTTAAGCCTTCAAATATTCCATCTACCTCTCTGGGATGCGTTTTCGGACCTCTAGGTGCTAACTTCAATTGTATATCGATGAGGTTATGGTCGGAGAACTTTGTGTGCGTTACTTTTTTATTTATTATTATCTCGTTGTTATTTGTCCACATTAAATCCAAAACGTTCTCCTTTCTCGTGGCTTCACAGATTTCCTGGGTAAGGGCGTGATGTTCCATAATATCTAAAAGCATTGTTGCTTGGGTTCTGTCATCTTTAGTAATGTTGCCATGAAACTTCTCAACATATATAACTTCGTCATTTTTCTTCCATGATATGAATGGGAAATTAAAATCTCCGAAAATTAGAATATTTGTTGCTGGAGTTTCAAGTAATTTTAATATGTTTTCTACAGTATTTCATTTGTAGCAAATTGGAATTCACTTTTTGTGGTGTTTGGTGGTCTGTAGATGTTCATAATGGTTAGGTTCAGTTCTTTTACTTCTAATATAATAACTTCAACTGTGCTGTTTGATTTCTTTACCCTCACTTCACATGTGTAAGTGTTTTTCACGTAGATACAACACCCTCCGCCTCGTCTAGCCACTCTATCTGCTCTGTATATGTTGTAGTCCAGCAATGCTATTTCAGTATTCTCGATGCAGTTTTCACAGCCTTTTTCGCACTTGTGTAAGTGTGTTTCCGTTAGGCATATGATATCTATGCTGGTTTCCGTAGCTAAATTTTGCAAGTATTGTAATTTGCAGTCTGCATGGTCCGTATAGAGGCCTTGTATATTTGTGTATAATACATTTACCGGGTTTCTTCTAATCTTCGTGTTCGATTTTCTTAAATGATGGTCGTTTCCTGGTCGATGTCGGTTCCTGTTTGGTGTTATTGGTTGGGCCGCTGCATTTGGGAGTATTGGGGTTGCGGCCCGTGATACCACTGTTGTTGTTGTATTATTGGTGGGTGGTGTTGAATAGGGGGGTGATGTGCGTAATGTTGTGGTGCATATGTTTGCGGCGTTCTGTCTCTCCTTGTTAGAAAGGCAAGCTGAGCTTTTATTATTCAAATTTCTTTTAAAAAATGTTTCATTACTCTTTCTATTTCTTCTATGTCTTTCTTCTAAAAAATATGTTTCATTACTCTTGCTATTTCTTCTATGTCGAATATGATCTGTTCTTTCCCGTTCTATTCTTTGCGTACCCTTTATGTGAAAAAGCGGGCACTCTATGTTCAGGCATTTTTTCTCAGTAATTGACTGTCTGCACATACGAGGGTGAAAAAAGTCGCAGTTTGTTCTGTACTTGCACTTCCCATTCCTCATCATATAGAAGCATTTTGTAGGGTGATTGTATATGCAGTTTGAGCCATATTTGCACGCACCTATTTTATAATATTCGTATATGGCCCGTCGTTTAAATTCCCTCTGTGTTTTATGTGATTCGATTTCCTCCTTCTGCTTCGCCACCACTTCTTCCCTACTCAGTGGGGTTGTTTTCTTTGGTGTGTATTTCGTATCTCCCTCTTCTGCCGTGAGTACCTCTTTTTCTGAGGCTGCTTTCGCCCCTCCCTGTAGTGTGTTTTCTTTTTCTTTTTCCTTCTCGGTTGTGTAGGCGTTTTCTGTTTCATGTTTTTCTGTCGGTAGAGCTGCTGTACTTAAATCTTCTATTTCAACATTTTGTGTTCCCCTCTGTACTAATTTTCTATTGTTTTCCATGCATTTGACGCATAAGAAACCACAAAGTCCTATGATTTTGTTATTTATTCTATTTACCATTTTCCTGTCTTTTCTATCTAAGTTCATGCATTCGTAGTGCTTAAAGGTATTGCACAAAATGCAGTTTAACCCCTAGGTCTTGTCTGCTTCGTTTTTACAATCGCAAAGTTGATATGCGGCACATTCCATTACACATAATCCGGCTTTATTCAGTTTTCTGATTTTTCCGCAATTTACACATTTCTTCGAATGTTTGGCCATTTTCTCCTTTATTTTCCTCTTTATTTCCTCCTTCATTTTTCTTTTTTTTTTTTTCCTCGCTTCACAAATTTCTTTCGATCGCTCGACCTTCGTTTTTATGGCACTGACCTTTTTCCCTCTTAGGCCTAGTATACAATCAGAGAGCTGTTTTTCCGTTCGAAGTGTTTTAAATTTATATTTCAATTTGATGTTTCTTCGTTGTGCAAGCTATATGCCACCGGCTTTCATTTAATAATTTATTATCGCGAATTCACTGGTATTAAATATGTATGTATGTATATATATATATATATATGTATGTATATATATATATATATATATATATGTATATATATATACATATATATATATGTGTATATATATGTATATTATATATAATATATATATATATATATTATATATATATATATATGTGTGTATATATATATATATATTATATATATATATATATTATATATATGTATATTATTATATGTATGTATATATATATATATATGTATGTGTATATATATATATATATATATATATATATATATATATATGTATATATATATATATGTATGTATATATATATATATGTATGTATATATATATATATGTATGTATATATATATATGCATATATAACTGCAATGACCGCGCAGTATATAAATGAATAAAACGACATAAGTGTTAAGGAACGTTTCCGCACACGAGGAGGAGAGATAATGGTAGAGCATAATGGTAGAGCATCCAACCGGCAATTGGAAGGCCCTGGGTTCGATTCCCGGGCGGTTCGCCTCATTTTTCATTGTTCGTTATCTCTCCTCCTCGTGTGCGGAAACGTTCCTTAACACTTATGTCGTTTCTATTCATTCGTATATATATATGTATGTATATATATATATATGTATATATATATATTATATGTATGTATATATATATATATATGTATGTATATATATATATGTATATATATATATATATATATATGTATGTATGTATGTATATATATGTATGTATATATGTATATATATGTGTGTGTATATATATGTATATATATGTTAACCCCTCCGTCTATGGCCCTGGGGTAGTTCGGATCGACGGGGTTCTAGTTAGGAGGCAAGCAACGGATATTTCTTCTATAACATTCTAATTCTTTTCGGTCGCCACTCTGTTAAACTCTTGGCTACAGACTCGCCAGACTGTTATGCCAATATCTTCTATGGTGCTTGGGTTGTCTCTTAATTTGGGCAAAGTGTCGCCAATTTTTAATTATTCTCTTTTTATAATACTCTGATACTTTCTCTGATACTAAAAATATCGACTTTTCTGACTAAGTTCTGAAGAGAGCACGGCTCGAAGGGAAAAATAAAAAGTTTCTCTTACGGTAATTTACTTCTTAAAAATATACAGGTACTGCTCTGAATTTACAAGGGTAGAGGTTCGACATCTTTCGACCATGGCTCAGGCCGGAATCTAAAAATATTAAGAAGGCAAGGGCCTCTGCCCCCTCCCCGCAGCAAGGCTGCTAACAAGGGAGTCCTAATGAAGTGCTATGATGAAGTGACTTAATCAAGAAGTCTAATGAAGAAGTGCTGTAATTTTACAAGTACATGTATAATATAAACTTAAATGTTTGGGGGGGGAAGACAGTCGAAGGTTAAGTTTCCCTCTTTTAAACACATGATCAGATGTTTGAAAGATTGCAAATAAAAATTTAAAAAAAAATAAAAATAAAAACTAATTTGTATTTTTCGCCGAGTCTACATTTATGAAGGCGATATCATTTCGTAATAGTACACATAAGTACAAATTAAGTACACGACTGGGTACGTATTAATTTTGGTTCATTACAATTACGATTACAATTATGGATTACTTCACATACGCTTATGATTGTCCATTACAGTTCTATTAAAGTACATTCTTACATTATAAATTAAATCATTACATTAAATTACAGTTTCATTGAAGTACATTACAAGTTATTATTAATTACAGTTTCATTAAAGTACATTACGTTATATTAAATTAAAGTATTACAGTTAATTACAATTAAACAGTTACTATAACTTTGTTTTGTTTTTTTACAGTGTTTCATATTAATAGACAATTTAGATGTTAGAAATATAATACAAGGTACATGGCACATACGAGATAATTTATTTACGAAATAATATGCTATAATATGTTATGAATTTGAAATCAGAGCGAACGGAGATATTTTATCTTTGAGGCGCTCGAATCTGCTAGTCAGCGGAATTCGATAACTTAACCTCAGCATCTATGAATATCTTGCGAGGGGTGAACGCACTTAATTGTAAAAAAATAAAAAATGAAAAAAATAATACGCGAACGTATTTTTGCGTTTTCGAAGGAATGAGAAAAAATGAATATTTAATAAAATTTATATAGGATAATGATCAAGATAAGATATGGACGTATGGGGGCGGGAGATATGGTCGAATAATAGTTATATTTATACTACATAACATATAAATAATGACTTCTATAGAGTGTTTCGTCCTTAGTATGATGTTAAAGAATTTTCATACATTGAATACTAGATATACTGTATGATGAAGGGAAAATGTGACGTCATAGTTATTGAATTTTTACGTATAGTACAAATCATTATTAGGAAGATTTACAAGAACGAATTAGAGACAAAGAGTGGGTAGTAATGACTAAGAAGTACAACTACGGGTTCCAATCCTGTTACATGCAATGTGTATGCATAATCTAGGGTCGAGGGTGAGATGCAAGACAATTCATAATTAATTATAATAACTTCTATAACAAATGGAAAATGGATACGACTAAACCATAGATATGGTAGATCGTAGGGTTGTGACACGAACAAAAAATAGAAAGCTACAAGTAAAATTATTAGCCAAACTCGCGTTAAGCGATTTTGGTTCTTATGTAAAAATGGACATTCGAACATAAAAACTATACGAACATAAGTACTGCATGAAGACAATGAATCCATCTAATGATTGTACACGAATTGTTCATTGTTCACTTTTTACAGTATTTCCCCCCCTAAAATGGTATTAATACAATAATATAATACACTTAATACAATATAATACAATTGAGAAAATAACATCGTAAGTAATTCAAGTTAGATGACGACATTCTTTTTTACAATACAAGTTTTATACAGAACGAGTTCGGGTAGTTGAGTACAATGCAGAGTATCAAATCTTTAAAATGACAATTGATTACAAAATATAAAAAAAATTCAAAGATTAGAACTTTAATTTTAGACAAACAATTAAGTTAGAGAAAGAATGATATTGTTAAATTTTTTTTAAAATTTTTTTATTTTTTTTCTGTGTGGAAAATTACATTCATAATGAATAGGTAAAAGGGAAAACATAAATTTTAAAGTTCATGGATTTTTCGAGCTTCCATGATAGTACAATTGATAAACTAATTTTATTGACTATTGTAGGTAAAAATAGAATTACGTAATCGATGATGTATAGACCTGTGGTCTAGTGTGTATTTGGGTGTATTAGGTGCAAAGTGTGTATTTTACAATTTCGAGGGACAGAATAGCTGATAGGATTGTTCAAGTAACTGAATAAATGCATGAGCAAGATATATTAGAAAGCAAAAATGATTAAGACTAAGCATAGTTTGCACTTACGTAATGAAATAGTTTTATTGTGATATTCAATGATTTTAGCATAAGGTTTGTATGTATAGAGTATATATAGTGTGCATACATGCGTGTGTATGTGTAGGGATTTGGAAGGTTTTTGAATGAACAAAGTTTAAAAATAATGTATAATAATTTAAGATGGGTTTAGGGTTATAAAATATTTAAAGTTTAAGTCAATCATTGTTATTATTATTATTATTATTATAAAATCCTTTAAGTTCAAGGTAGTATTTAAGTATTTAATTAAATCAGTTACACGAATTAAGGTAATAAAAAAAGACGTACTTAGAAGACCTTACGAGTAATGACAGTAACTCTCACGGTTTTAAAATTGAATTTCGACACACAATTAAATTCGACTACTAAAATTCATAACCATATACTGTAGTAGTATGTCAATTTGACTATAATTTTCGTTTGATACCTTACAAATGGTACAATAACAATTTAAGGACAGTTACTCACGATTAATTGAACAAAAGAAAATTAAAAATACAAATTAAGAATATAAATCAATTATGCATTTTAATGAGCTAACATAATTTTATAATATTCTTAAAAATAAAATTAAATCGAACCATAGATGAATTTCGACCAAGAATAAAAAAAGTTATTGAAATGGAAGGGAAGCATTTCGTACAATCTTTTCTTTTAATAATTTCAATTAAATTTTACATTAAAAATAATTTTTATATAATAAAAAAAAATATTAAAAAGGTTTAATAATTTTTGCATGTTTAGAAAAATTATACTCTTTCGTTGAATATTGATAGAATTTGAATTATTTGATTTTTTTCATCTGAAAACTTGTGTGCATATAGAAAAATACATCTGTTTTATTGTGTAGAAGTTTTATTAAAAATTAAATGACTGAAATTTAGGGTATGTGCGGTCATACGGGTAAATTTCCCGATCGTACAGAGCAAGATAAATTAGATACATGATCGATTAATTGTTACGCTTTTTCTGTCATCATATAAACAAAATAATTATAAAACTCGTTAAAAACTTGTAAAAACGGATTTGGTCGACACTGGGTTCAACTGGGGTTGGGGTGTTAAAGTAAAAATAAAAAAAAAAACAACAAAGTTTGGAGTAATACATTCGGGGGAATTGAGTGACTAAGCGGGGGATATAAGTCTCAAATTGACAATAAGTCTTTCGTGAGCACTTTGCTCTTTAAAAAAGATTGCTTGTCACACTACTTAGAACAAAAATTAAAAAAAAGTTGAAAAAACGGAGGGACGGCATGTTCCTCATATACATTACAATAATTACCAAAATCATTACAAACATTGTAAAAACTGTTTTGGTTACAAATAATAAAATGTCATTTTACCTATATATTTATATACGCAACAATGCATGAAAAAGAAAAGACAAATCGGTCCATTTCCTTCTTACAACAAAACAAAGAAAGGTTAACTAAAGACGCAACCCGCTCAATTCAGGTTGAATTTAATTCTCTTTTACAAACCAAAAAAAGGTTGAATTAAATTCTTAACTTACCTTTTTCTTAAATTAAATTCTCTTAAATTACAAAGAAAAAGTTGAATTCAATTGACTGCATTGAAAACTAACTTGGGGCTCGAAATAAAAATGACTTGGGACTTGGAATACTTGGGACTCGGAATACTTGGAATAATACTGTCTTCGAATATAACTGTCTTCGAATATAACTGTCTTCGAATATAACTGACTTCGAATATAACTGACTTCGAATATAACTGACTTCGAATATAACCGACTTCGAATACTTGTGAAATCTCTGGGGCGGTTGTCCCTCTTGGATGCAACCTTCTGAAACTGAAAACTGATTTGCAACTAAAACTGACTCGAAACTACTTCGAGTATCTTTATAAATCTCTGGGGTTTGGTTGTCCCTCTTGGTGCAACCGACTTACTTGAAATGCAATCAAGTATATCTATAACTTAAACTGTCTAACTTGAAATTAACTGAAAATGGAAAATGACTGCACTTGATCTCTATCAAGTGGAGACGATTAACCTCTGTTTTGGTTGACCCTCTTGGTGCAACCGACTTACTTGAAAAACTGACTTCAAAAATGACTTCAAAAATGACTTCAAAAAATGACTTCAAGTATCTCTCTAAATCTATAAACTCTCTGTAAACTCTCTGTAAACTCTCTGTAAACTCTCTGTCTTTCTTAATTTGCAAGTCAATTCAATTCAATAATTTGAAAAAATTTGCAAACAAAAAAATAAAAAAATGTAAACAATATTTCACTCTAATGTACGCGAAGGTACTGTACTATTATGTTTGGTACATAAAATAAAATTATTCTATACTGAATATAATAGTGAAATTAACTCTCTGAAATTAACTCTCTTTAAATTAACTCTTCAAATTAACTCTCTGAAATTAATTCTCTTGAAATTAAATCTCTTGAAATTAACTCTCTTAAATTAACTCTTCAAATTAACTCTCTTGAAATTAACTCTGTTACAATTAACTCTCTGTTACAATTAACTCTCTGTTACAATTATCTCTGTTACAATTAACTCTCTGTTACAATTAACTCTGTTACTTTTAAATTCTGTTACATTTAACTTCTGTGAAAATTAATGTTTCACTAAAAAAATGTATCACTGGTGTCTGAAATGTTCATTGTGTTTTGTGTTAATTCTGGCTCAATACTAAATATTAACTGTTAATAATACGGACTTTTCAAGTGTTTATAAATTACTTAAAAAACAAACTGTGTACTTAAAATTTCCTTGAGACGTGTCCTGAAGACGTCTTGCTGGCTACTTCTTCTTGGATGAAAACTAGGCGTGGAGAACTTGGAGTCGTGACACACCGGTTCAAGGGTGGATGTTACGAACTAGAAGTCGTGACACGCCGGTCAACTGGTTTTATCCTGATGCAGGGTAATTTCTATCTTGGCCAAAGAGTGGCCTCTTCTTAAAATCTTCTTGTTAAAATCTTCTTGTTAAAATCTTCTTGTTAAAATAATCTTAAAATAATCTTCTTAAAATAATCTTCTTCTTAAAATAATCTTCTTAAAATAATCTTCTTAAAATAATCTTCTTAAAATAATCTTCTTAAAATAATCTTCTTCTTAAAATAATCTATTAAGATCCTGGTAAAGGGTCGCCAGACTGTTAGACCCCATATCTTCTTCTTCTTCTTATCCTGGCAAGGTCGCCAAATGTTAATTCTTCTCTTTTTATAATACTCTGATACTTTCTCTGATACTAAAATTATCGACTTTTCTGACTAAGTTCTGAAGAGAGCACGGCTCGAAGGGAAAAATAAAAATTTTCTCTTACAGTAATTTACTTCTTAAAAATATACAGGTACTGCTCTGAATTTACAAGGGTAGAGGTTCGACTTCTTTCGACCATGGCTCAGGCCGGAATCTAAAAATATTAAGAAGGCAAGAGGCCTCTGCCCCCTCCCCGCAGCAAGGCTGCTAACAAGGAGTCCTAATGAAGTGCTATGATGAAGTGACTTAATCAAGAAGTCTAATGAAGAAGTGCTGTAATTTTACAAGTACATGTATAATATAAACTTAAATGTTTGGGGGGGAAGACAGTCGAAGGTTAAGTTTCCCCCTTTTAAACACATGATCAGATGTTTGAAAGATTGCAAATAAAAATTTAAAAAAAAAAAAATAAAAACTAATTTGTATTTTTCGCCGAGTCTACATTTATGAAGGCGATATCATTTCGTAATAGTACACATAAGTACAAATTAAGTACACGACTGGGTCGTATTAATTTTGGTTCATTACAATTACGATTACAATTATGGATTACTTCACATACGCTTATGATTGTCCATTACAGTTCTATTAAAGTACATTCTTACATTATAAATTAAATCATTACATTAATTACAGTTTCATTGAAGTACATACAAGTTATTATTAATTTCATTGAAGTACATTACAAGTTATTATTAATTACAGTTTCATTAAAGTACATTACGTTATATTAAATTAAAGTATTACAGTTAATTACAATTAAACAGTTACTATAACTTTGTTTTGTTTTTTTACAGTGTTTCATATTAATAGACAATTTAGATGTTAGAAATATAATACAAAGTACATGGCACATACGAGATAATTTATTTACGAAATAATATGCTATAATATGTTATGAATTTGAAATCAGAGCGAACGGAGATATTTTATCTTTGAGGCGCTCGAATCTGCTAGTCAGCGGAATTCGATCACTTAACCTCAGCATCTATGAATATCTTGCGAGGGGTGAACGCACTTAATTGTAAAAAAATAAAAAAATGAAAAAAATAATACGCGAACGTATTTTTGCGTTTTCGAACGAATGAGAAAAAATGAATATTTAATAAAATTTATATAGGATAATGATCAAGATAAGATATGGACGTATGGGGGCGGGAGATATGGTCGAATAATAGTTATATTTATACTACATAACATATAAATAATGACTTCTATAGAGTGTTTCGTCCTTAGTATGATGTTAAAGAATTTTCATACATTGAATACTAGATATATGATGAAGGGAAAATGTGACTTCATAGTTATTGAATTTTTACGTATAGTACAAATCATTATTAGGAAGATTTACAAGAACGAATTAGAGACAAAGAGTGGGTAGTAATGACTAAGAAGTACAACTACGGGTTCCAATCCTGTTACATGCAATGTGTATGCATAATCTAGGGTCGAGGGTGAGATGCAAGACAATTCATAATTAATTATAATAACTTCTATAACAAATGGAAAATGGATACGACTAAACCATAGATATGGTAGATCGTAGGGTTGTGACACGAACAAAAAATAGAAAGCTACAAGTAAAATTATTATCCAAACTCGCGTTAAGCGATTTTGGTTCTTATGTAAAAATGGACATTCGAACATAAAAACTATACGAACATAAGTACTGCATGAAGACAATGAATCCATATAATGATTGTACAGGAATTGTTCATTGTTCACTTTTTACAGTATTTCCCCCCTAAAATGGTATTAATACAATAATATAATACACTTAATACAATATAATACAATTGAGAAAATAACATCGTAAGTAATTCAAGTTAGATGACGACATTCTTTTTTACAATTCAAGTTTTATACAGAACGAGTTCGGGTAGTTGAGTACAATGCAGAGTATCAAATCTTTAAAATGACACTTGCTTACAAAATATAAAAAAAATTCAAAGATTAGAACTTTAATTTTAGACAAACAATTAAGTTAGAGAAAGAATGATATTGTTAAATTTTTTAAAAAATTTTTTTTTTTTTTCTGTGGAAAATTACATTCATAATGAATAGGTAAAAGGGAAAACATAAATTTTAAAGTTCATGGATTTTTCGAGCTTCCATGATAGTACAATTGATAAACTAATTTTATTGACTATTGTAGGTAAAAATAGAATTACGTAATCGATGATGTATAGACCTGTGGTCTAGTGTGTATTTGGGTGTATTAGGTGCAAAGTGTGTATTTTACAATTTCGAGGGACAGATTAGCTGATAGGATTGTTCAAGTAACTGAATAAATGCATGAGCAAGATATATTAGAAAGCAAAAATGATTAAGACTAAATAGCATAGTTTGCACTTACGTAATGAAATAGTTTTATTGTGATATTCAATGATTTTAGCATAAGGTTTGTATGTATATAGTATATATAGTGTGCATACATGCGTGTGTATGTGTAGGGATTTGGAAGGTTTTTGAATGAACAAAGTTTAAGAATAATGTATAATAATTTAAGATGGGTTTAGGGTTATAAAATATTTAAGTTTAAGTCAATCATTGTATATTATTATTATTATTATATAAATCCTTTAAGTTCAAGGTAGTATTTAAGTATTTAAAAATCAGTTACACGAATTAAGGTAATAAAAAAAGACGTACTTGGAAGACCTACGAGTAATGACAGTAACTCTCACGGTTTTAAAATTGAATTTCGACACACAATTAAATACGACTACTAAAATTCATAACCATATAATGTAGTAGTATGTCAATTTGACTATAATTTTCGTTTGATACCTTACAAATGGTACAATAACAATTTAAGGACAGTTACTCACGATTAATTGAACAAAAGAAAATTAAAAATACAAATTAAGAACATAAATCAATTATGCATTTTAATGAGCTAACATAATTTTATAATATTCTTAAAAATAAAAGTAAATCGAACAATAGATGAATTTCGACCAAGAATAAAAAAGTTATTGAAATGGAAGGGAAGCATTTCGAACAATCTTTTCTTTTAATAATTTCAATTAAATTTTACATTAAAAATTATTTTTATATAATAAAAAAATATATTAAAAAGGTTTAATAATTTTTGCATGTTAAGTAGAAAAATTATACTCTTTCGTTGAATGTTGATAGAATTTGAATTATTTGATTTTTTTAATCTGAAAACTTGTTTGCATATAGACAAATACAGTACATCTGTTTTATTGTGTAGAAGTTTTATTAAAAATGAAATGACTGAAATTTAGGGTATGTGCGGTCATACAGGTAAATTTCCCGATCGTACAGAGCAAGATAAATTAGATACATGATCGATTAATTGTTACGCTATTTCTGTCATCATATAATCAAAATAATTATAAAACTCGTTAAAAACTTGTAAAAACGATTTTGGTCGACACTGGGTTCAACTGGGGTTGGGGTGTTAAAGTAAAAATAAAAAAAAAAAAAAAAGTTTGGAGTAATACATTCGGGGGAATTGAGTGACTAAGCGGGGGATATAAGTCTCAAATTGACAATAAGTCTTTCGTGAGCACTTTGCTCTTTAAAAAAAGATTGCTTGTCACACTACTTAGAACAAAAATTAAAAAAAGTTGAAAAAACGGAGGGACGGCATGTTCCTCATATACATTACAATAATTACCAAAATCATTACAAACAATTGTAAAAACTGTTTTGGTTACAAATAATAAAATGTCATTTTACCTATATATTTATATACGCAACAATGCATGAAAAAGAAAAGACAAATCGGTCCATTTCCTTCTTACAACAAAACAAAGAAAGGTTAACTAAAGACGCAACCCGGTGAATTCAGGTTGAATTTAATTCTCTTTTACAAACCAAAAAAAGGTTGAATTAAATTCTTAACTTACCTTTTTCTTAAATTAAATTCTCTTAAATTACAAAGAAAAAGTTGAATTCAATTGACTGCATTGAAAACTAACTTGGGGCTCGAAATAAAAATGACTTGGGACTTGGAATACTTGGGACTCGGAATACTTGGAATAATACTGTCTTCGAATATAACTGTCTTCGAATATAACTGTCTTCGAATATAACTGTCTTCGAATATAACTGACTTCGAATATAACTGACTTCGAATATAACAGACTTCGAATATAACTGACTTCGAATATAACCGACTTCGAATACTTGTGAAATCTCTGGGGCGGTTGTCGCTCTTGGATGCAACCTTCTGAAACTGAAAACTGATTTGCAACTAAAACTGACTCGAAACTACTTCCAGTATCTTTATAAATCTCTGGGGTTTGGTTGTCCCTCTTGGTGCAACCGACTTACTTGAAATGCAATAAAGTATATCTATAACTTAAACTGTCTAACTTGAAATTAACTGAAAATGGAAAATGACTGCACTTGATCTCTATCAAGTGGAGACGATTAACCTCTGTTTTGGTTGACCCTCTTGGTGCAACCGACTTACTTGAAAAACTGACTTCAAAAATGACTTCAAAAATGACTTCAAAAAATGACTTCAAGTATCTCTCAAATCTATAAACTCTCTGTAAACTCTCTGTAAACTCTCTGTAAACTCTCTGTCTTTCTTAATTTGCAAGTCAATTCAATTCAATAATTTGAAAAAAATTTACAAACAAAAAATAAAAAAATGTAAACAATATTTCACTCTAATGTACGCGAAGGTACTGTACTATTATGTTTGTTACATAAAATAAAATTATTCTATACTGAATATAATAGTGAAATTAACTCTCTGAAATTAACTCTGAAATTAATTCTCTTGAAATTAACTCTCTTGAAATTAACTCTCTTGAAATTAATCTCTTCAAATTAACTCTCTTGAAATTAACTCTGTTACAATTAACTCTCTGTTACAATTAACTCTGTTACAATTAACTCTCTGTTACAATTAACTCTCTGTTTCAATTAACTCTGTTACTTTTAAATTCTGTTACATTTAACTTCTTTGAAAATTACTGTTACACTAAAAAAATGTATCATGGTGTCTGAAATGTTCATTGTGTTTTGTGTTAATTCTGGCTCAATACTAAATATTGACTGTTAATAATACGGACTTTTCAAGTGTTTATAAATTACTTAAAAAACAAACTGTGTACTTAACAAAATTTCCTTGAGACGTGTCCTGAAGACGTCTTGCTGGCTACTTCTTCTTGGATGAAAACTAGGCGTGGAGAACTTGGAGTCGTGACACACCGGTTCAAGGGTGGATGTTACGAACTAGAAGTCGTGACACGCCGGTCAACTGGTTTTATCCTGATGCAGGGTAATTTCTATCTTGGCCAAAGAGTGGCCTCTTCTTAAAATCTTCTTGTTAAAATCTTCTTGTTAAAATCTTCTTGTTAAAATAATCTTCTTAAAATAATCTTCTTAAAATAATCTTCTTCTTAAAATAATCTTCTTCTTAAAATAATCTTCTTAAAATAATCT
>JAJOZX010001450.1:0-47500 GCA_023014485.1 Bathynomus jamesi
TGGCTCAGAACAATCCCCGATGAGCCGGGCGTACCTGGCTATGTGAGGTGGAGAGCGCAAGAATCCAACTCACTACTTCACCAGGCCAACTCGAGAGGAGGGCGACAAGCTTGACCTTCGCGAAATGAGAAATCATCGCGCGGAACCTTTGTAAGGTAAGGTGTATATATATATATATATATATATATATATTATAAGGGAGACCTTTTAAATCCTTCATATCTCGACAAATACGGTACATATAACCATGAAATTTTATGTTAGGACAAGGTAATTTTAAGGTATGTATGCCATCTTTTCGCATTTTATCTGAGAAATTGGATTTATGGCGAATATTCCAGAAAAATCTTGCTAATCATAGGTTCAAGTTGATAATTAAAGCGATTTTAATTAATGTAAGCCAACTGCAGGAGGTTTGGACAAGCTTCTCAAGAAAATTGATAAAACACGAGATATCAAAAGAATACCAGGTAGCGGTATTAAATTTGGCCACCAAACAGTCCTGATTTAAATCCTGTCGATTACTGCCTTCGGGAAAATTTGTCACAGAGAATTTATCAGGTCAAAGTAAAAGATGTCGCTCATTTACGACAGCTTCTTCTGGAAAAATGGGATGAGCTTACCCAAATCAATAAAGCCAAAGATGAGTTCCATCCTAAACTGAAAAAGGTTGTAGAAGTTCGTGGGAAACATATCGAGCAGGTTTTTTAACATCAAGGAAGCACCATATGCGAGTATTTTGTAACTTTTTATCTGCACATACAATGCAGTAGTAGCGTAAGTGGAGAATTTCCAGTGGCATAAAGAAATGTTCAATAAATCCGTAATTTTCATTATTTTTTTAAAATCCGCTCACCGTATAGGAAATTTACTTTGTTGTGGGGTTTGAAAAAAATATTAAAATCTGACCATAACTTTGAATTTTACAGCCAAAGTTCGAGGTCTCCCTTTTTTTTGCCGACCCGATATATATATATATATATATATATATATATATATATATATATATATATATGAAAAGAAGGACCAACACAACCGCAAGCATTTTCGTTTATTTTTGTACTTCAGACGTTTCGACAAATCTTTTGTCATCATCTGTGAATTTTAAACTTTAAAACCTTAAAACAAAATAAGAATAAATAATTAAAATTACATCAATACGAAAAGGGAAATAAAATCATTAAAATTAAATTAAATTAAATTAAAGTTACCTCAACTGGTAAATACACAATAATTACGTCAACCTCCATATTCGGCAGATACTGAGAGAAAACTGTATGAATGTCAGTTACATTGGAAGGTATAATATATCTATAAAAGTAGGTTGGTTGGTTAGTTAGAAGAAATGTAATTTGTAAGATGAGCTATTGTTGTGTTAATGGAGGGTTTCTTTCTGTAGATGTACAAAGATTCTAAAATTCTGAGTTTTGTAAGGTTATTGGTTCTCGTTAAAATTTCGAACTGAGTTTTGTAAAGGGGGATTCGTCTCTAATTGCGGATTGTCGTGGGTTACTGAGGGAACGGTTGGTACGGACTGATAAGCCCAAATGTTGAGAAAGGCGTACCTCCAGTTGGAGTTGACTACTGCCAATATACGCAGCCTTACAGCTGTCGCACGTTATTTATAAACAACATTAGGGCATACAGTTTTGGGGAATTTGTCTGTGAATTTTAAAAATTTGATAATTTACTGTAAGTGGGTTGACGAGGGCGAATCTAAAATTTATTTGGGGATAACTAGAATTAAGAAGTTTGGATACTTCATTTCGAATACGTAATGATATATAACCATAAAAAGGTAATTTAACATCTGATTTCTTTTTGTACTGTAGTTATGGGGAGTTTAGTATTAAAAGTGTCATTTAAAAATTTCTTTAATTGGTTGTCAAAAAGATTAGAAGGGTAGTAATTATTAATAAAGTTCTGTCTTAAAAATTTAAATATTTTAATTTTAAAATGTAGTTTTTAACTTTAATTTTAATTGTAATTTCAATTTTAATTACAACTTTCACTTTCTTTTTAGTTACAGAAATGGAAACTACGGTTTTCGAAACGTTTAGCCGCAGGGGTGCTCAAACGTTTTCGCAGTCGGGCACATTTTACAAATGCTGGAGCACAGGCGGGCACACACAAAACATATTATGATAAAAAATACATAAAACAGATAAAAAATATTATCTGGTTTTAATTGCAATATTCTTTCTATTAACCGATCTCTAAAACTTTATCTGGGGGCTACTCGCAAGGACGTCGAAATAGCTTAGAGGGCACAAATGTGCCCGCGTGCACAGGTTTGAACTGCCCTGGTCTCGCGCTATTAAATAAATGATATTTATGTGGTGGGTCTTCTCTTTATCTCTAGACTGAGAATCCCGAAGAATAAGTCTATTTGGGTGTCCGTGTGGGCGCCGCAAAATTTATTCCTCACCAAGATTCGAACCTAGGTTCCCTGACTTTGAGACCCAGAAAAAAGCGAAGTCGTTATGTATTTATTTCTGATAATGAAATGTCACCAGGTTTTTAAATTATATATATATATATATATATAATATATATATATCGGGTGACTTTTTAAACACGTGGCACTTTAAAGGATTCGTATTTTTTATTAACTGAAATAAAACATGAAATTTTTACTGTATCTTGTCTACACATAGCGAATTAGTCCCCAAGTTCAAAACATGCTTTGTCTGATGTCCTCTCGGCTCATTAACTCATTGCACACGAACAACAAAATTTTTTTCAATATACTCTGGACAGAGTATCTGTTGAAATGTGAGAAATTTCTTGTTCAGTTGATGCTTTCAATTCTTCTATTGTATGTGGATTTTGTTTAAACACTTTATCTTTTAAATAACTCCACATATGAAAGTTACAAGAGTTTAGGTCTGGTGATGTTGGTGGCAATGATATTCCTTTATCATAAAACGCAGGAAATTTTTTAGACAGGACTCTTCCGTCGAAAGTATCGTGCAAGTATCGTAAGCTGAGAGGATATCACATAGAACATGTTTTACACTAAGGGACCAATTCCCCATGTGTGGAGAAGGTACAGTAAAAATTTCATGCTTTTATTTCAGTAAATAAAAAAATACAAACCTTTTAAAGTACATGTTTAAAAATTCACTCGATATATACGAGTATATATCATTAGATTAGTGGACAACATAGTTTCTCTATAAGCGAAGTAAAGACGCTGAGATCAGGTATTCGAACCCCGATGTTGCGACTAATAATAATAATACAAGAATTAAAACAATGGGCTGCATTCATTGGCCTAAGCGCTGTGACATTTACTGACCCTCCTGACTGATAACCAATTATATGTATAAAACATTTAGTTTTATAAGAATTTGGTTAGAAGAAAATTTCCTCCTTACCGTCTTTCATGAGGGTCCCCTACCTTCCTTTATGAGGTTTCTTTCATGAGAGATGTTTAAAAAAAAATGGATCAATTTCAGAATTTCCTCCTGGGGTTCCTTCAGAAGACTACGGTCTTTCATGAGAAAAATTTTAAAAACAAACCACCAAACAAACATTCCCTGACGAGATGTGAGTTGAGTAGGAAAAAATTTCATGGCCCTTTTTACGCAGCGTTCAGGAGCGTTCCGTCGTGTCCGGTTCGCGGGTCCGTTAGGTTATCTTTCTGGAAGCGTTCGTGCAGAAGACGCATTTCCGGAAGAAACAGGTTTCTGCTGATATATATAGTGTGTATATATATATATATATATATATATATATATATATATATATATATATATATATATCAGTAAATTAAAACTACGTGTATATATTAATTATATATGAAGAAGAACCGGAGTGTCTGACAAATATCAAAGATTTCGTTAATGCCGACCGTGGCCTCATGACAACATGATCTTCCCAATCAATTTGAAACTTATACCCACGAACAATAAAAAATGAACGGGAGAAAATTTAAAATAAGTAACTCGTGCATTAAAAAGAGTTTAATAGTCAGAAATAGACTCAGACGGGAATATGCATGGGCCTCAAATCATATAAGAAGTTGCATTGTATTCTCAAAGCTCATTATTATAATCATTATTAATACCACATTACCTATTGGAGTATAGTTCTATCGCACCACTTTCATATGTTGAATAATGTGAACACCACAAAAAAAAAATCAGGTTAAATACAATTTAAATAAACAACAAGTTTTTGTTTTAATATCTGTATTATGAAAAATAAAGTGAAGGTTTATTATTTTAATTTAAATAAATTAATTCCTCTCTTTTTTTAAGGGAAACTGACTTATTTTCATCCGATCTGAAGCTCAAACACACAAACTTCTTATACATTCATAACACATGCTTAATTGTTTATTTACTTTTAAATATGTAGTTTTCTGTTATTTACCTCGATATATAAATAGAGTATCTTTTGGTACGTGAACTAATAACTCTACTGCACATCAAATATTGTTTTAAAATTGTGTCAGCAGTGTTTAAAGAAATTACTCTTTCAACGTTAAAGGCACCGTAATTTAAAAATTTTAAAGAACGCTTTGTATGTAAAAATTTTTATGTATATACTGATATTTAGACTATACATTTTCGTGAATCAACACACGTAAATAAGCCGAGAAAATATAGCCTACCCCTCTCTCTATTTTGCAATTATATTGTTATTATTATTATTATTATTATATATATATATATATATATATATATATATATATATATATATATATAATAATTATGGGGGTATTCTACCTAGCAATAATTACAGGCCTATTGCTGTCGCCTCCTGCTTCTCGAAACTACTAGAGAAACTCTTGTTACACCGTTTAAATGAATACTTATAAACATCTCCTAATGAGTTTGCATTTAAAAAGTCCCACTCAGCTGATCTGTGTATCTATATACTGAAGGAAATTATTTTTAAATACACTGACAGTAATTCAACTATTTACAGCTGCTTTCTAGATATAAGTAAAGCATATGATAGAATGAACCACAATATTTTATTTACAAAACTAGAAGAGAGGGAAATTCCCATGTACATATTAAATTTATAATAATATAATATACAATGAGGAAGTACAAGAATTTAAGTATTGGGATCAAACTATCACCAGCTCCTTGACTGATGACTCAGATATAAGAAAATCTCGAGGCCTTTGTGTTAAAGCGAATATGACTACAGGAACTTCCGGTTCTGTACAAGTGAAGCTAAAGAACTCTCTTTCGCACTTTCTGCAGTAATATATACGGACAGCAACTCTGGGTGGCTTATAAAAAAGATTCTGGCAGAACCTTAAATTTTCAGTCCAATTACTCCGATATGCTCAGCTTCGCAAATGTTTGTTACCCACAATGTCCCGAGCATCCTGGAGGTAGCAAGACGTGTTCAATACAGACTAATGCAACGAATTTAAAAATCAACCAGCCCGATTAGCCAAGCTAGTTACCAGTCCTGCCCTACGTCTTCTAATCTATGGCATTCATGGTGTGAAAACGTCTGCTTGTAGCTTCATTTAACCTCGACATTACTGTATTATTTCTCATTAATTGTATATATTTCTATCCTTAGTATGTGACTTGTCATTGTATTATTAATATTTGTCATATGAATAATGGTCTGCCAATAAACTTATTCATTTTCATTTTTATTGTCATATGAAACAGTGAGATAAATAAGCAAGTATGCCTCAAATTTCGAACTGATACCACGCAGTTAAAGTAAATGGTTAGTGAGTTTTACGGAGGTTACTCTGATATTTGTGTGACACGTCTTCTAACCACAGTCTCTCTCCTTAACTCATATTCATGATTTTCCCGAATTATCAACCCCCAACTGTAAAATACTTGGTCAAAAACTAACAACTTTTTGCATCATCGGTAAAGATTAATTTATTTAACCTCGTATTAGTTACACATTTAATCAACTTTTGTCTCGAAACAGTTACTCCATCAATATTATACTGTAAACAACCGAGGTGCGAGCAAGTAGACGTACAAGTTATTTTCCAAGCCCCCATTGTGACATTAATTCTATTCTCAGATTCTGATGAAACGAGTTGTTTTTATATAATTTCACCTCTATCCCTCACGCATATCGTATAGTTCACTTAGAACGTCTTTAGGAGAAAAAGGATTATGGTGATTTCCTTGCATCCATATATGTTGAACAAAGATTGTTGGTTAAAAATATCGTACAGTGTTTCGTGTGTAATGAGCAATACCACTAAAGTAATTGAATACGTATCAGTAGAATGAGGCAAAATGGGAGAGTGCAGGAATGTTGCAATGCAATGTTGAAAGATGTTGCAAAGTGGTTCTGCAGTGAAAAGGGGAGGTGTATGCAATTAAAGGGGAGGGGGTATGCAACACCAATGTTGCAAGGCTTATGCAACATCAATGCTGCAAAAGGGGCTAGGGTTATGCAACAACTCAGTGCTGTCAAGGGGGAGAGGAGGGGAGCTTCGGGGGGAAAAGGGAGGATGACCTCCCCCAAAGGGGTAGCTTTAACCTAAGAGAGGAAGAGAAAGGAGAAGGAAGAGGCCTTTGGGGTAGAAGGTGGGATGTCTCACCCCATAAAGGGAAACCTAACTTAAGCCTTAACCTAAGAAGGAAGGAGGTGTTCGCCTGGCTGGAGCCAGACGCATTATGAACATCCAGGGGCCAAGCAGCTGTTATAGAGGATAGTGAGTTGCCAGATACTACTTATTTATATATGGAGGGGGTTGCTAGATACCACCATTTATTTTAATTTCATTTACATGAGTTGCCAAAGAGTGTTTTTAATTGTTCAGGTATACCTTATTAGGTTGAGTTGCCAAATAATGTTTTTATTTATATATGGAGGGGATTCGTTTTGCCAGACTATACAATGATTGGTCCATGCCAATGACGGGGGTTTGCCCTGGATTTAAAAAGTCAATTCCATCTTTTACAACCTCCACTGAATTTTGATCATGGCTGGGGATTGCGCTTTCTCTACAAAGAGTGATAAAATCCCGATCTCTGGGCGAGGGCGCACATTGTCTTTCTGAAGGCTAGCGTTATAACCTGACCAGGTTATGACGTCTCCCACCTCAATTCTCTCCTTGTCCAGTATGTGAGACACATGGGCTAACCAGGCCTCCTCCTTCACGATGGACCCTGGGATTCTGGACGCTCCTGGAACAACCGGGTCACTGCAAGGGGTCATGAAAAATATCTGTGTTGGGTAGTTCAGTTGGGGGCACTACAGCATAGGAAGCTGGTAGAGTAAAATTTTTCCGATCACTGGGATTATCAGCACTAACGGAACAGACGTCACGCTTGACTCCCTCGTCAGAAGTGCTCAGCAGGGATGTAGTCGAGGGGTAACGCGGTATAACGGCGTTATACTTCCTAAAATTTCAGTGAAGTAGCGTTATACTACCTACTGTAGTAGCCATAGCTGAATGCTGAGCACTTACGGACTTTTAACCACTATATGTAACTGTAGTATCTACTATATCACTATGAAACTGCATTATATCGTATACATACGACTGATACGAGTATCTATATGTGTGTGTTTTATTCAAATTAAAAGTAACTAGAGCATGTACTGTATTTGTAGTTTTATTTACTAAATATATATTTTTATTTTCGAATTACCCTTCCTAAAATTTTAGGACTACACCACTGGTGCTCAGATGATTTGTTAGGCATATCATCGTACATGGAACTCCGAAAGGGACAAATTTGATCGTTTCTTTTGATCGACATTATCCACATCACCCGTAGTGAAGACATTGGTTGGATACACTAATTGCCAAATCCAACGAGACCTCCGATACTCTATCGTAAGATATTGACAGCCCAAGAGATGATAAGTGATTTATGAGCTGCTATGACCGACCCTGGTTCTGCAATTTCAATTATTTTGTGTTTTGGTAATAAAATCACTTACCTGTACTTTAAAACTTCAAAATTGATAAAACACTGCAACAGAAATTTCACCATTCACTGACTGAAGCGTAATGGCGACTAACTTACTAAGCAGGAATAGTGAATAATGCTTGTGGAAGGGTCCGCACAACCATCGCCATCTATTATCATTTTTTTAACTAAAATAATGAAACCAAATGACAATTTCCTCAAAATGGCCAACCAAGATCATCAAAATCGGCCCAGTAGTTCCTGAAATATAGCATTTTATGGTTCTGGCTGTAGAATCGAGGCATCCATTTTGAATTTGCTTAAAATGGCCGCCACAGTAAGGCCCCAGCGTGTCCCCACCCTTGAAATGTTTCTATATGTTGAAAGGTAATTTCATGCCAAATTTCACGCTTTCTGCCAGATCTGAATGATTTGGTGTATTTTTGTATTAATCAATCCCACTATTTTGTGTCTCAAATTTGGCATCATCGGTCATTATTATCCCCCAAGCAGGGGCGGATTAACTGTTCTTGGGGCCTGAGGCTAATTTTATTTTGGGTGCCCTTTTCTACAGATTTTTATTAACAATACATGTACAATACATAGTACTCTACATGTATAAGGTTGTAACATATATTCTGCTCGATTTTTAGTTCATTCAGAACAAAAATTAAATGACTTATAAGGACAAATTTGCTCGAATTTTTAGTTTATTCACAACAGAAATTAAATGACATAATGACAAATTAATAATCAATATAATTCCCTTCTTTTTAATGCCACGTTTGAAGAAATCCCTTGGTTTCGAGTTAAAAAAGCGATCACTTCGTTTTCGATAGCTTCCCTGGATTGCAACGTTTGTCCATCTAGGTGGTGTTGCACACTTCTGAAGAAATGATAGTCTGAAGGTGCGATGTCTGGAGAATAAGGTGGATGAGGCATTATTTCCCAACCAAATGACTCCAATTGGGCAGTGGTGATTCGAGAAGTGTGAGGGCGCGCGTTATGTTGGTGGAATAGAACACCTCTGCGATTAATTAATGCAGGACGTTTTTCTTGTAATGCCATCTTCAATCGTTGGAGTTGTTGGTAGTAGACTTCAGCTGTGATTGTTTGGTTATCTGGCAGAAGCTCAAAATGAATAATTCCTTGCATATCCCACCAAACGTACAGCAAAATTTTCTTTGGATTGAGTCCATTCCTTGGCTGAGGTTCAGGCTTTGCTTCACGGCTAAGCCACTGATCTCGACGCTTAATATTGTTATAGAGGAGTCTAGTGATGTAGCGGATGTCATTTTTTTCACATCCGCGGATGCGGATGCGGATGAGGATGTTTGATTTCAACATCCGTGGATGCGGATGCGGATGCGGATGTCTACATTTTCGTTATTTTTTAGGATATATTCCAGATTTGTTGTGTTTAACGTATATAATAAGTTATTATATAGAGAGAGCTGTAGCTATAATGTAGTATAATTGATTAATTGTACAATAATTGCTGTACTTTTCCCTGAACATATAAAATAATAGCAAGCATCTAACTAATATAGAAATCAATTAGTGAATTCGTCTGCAAATAAATTCGTTATATTTTGTTGAGTTTCAGCCACAATTAGAAACCATAATTGTGTTACCCGACCTCTTTCCCCAACCTCCACCCTTATACAGTAGAAAGAGATCTTTAATTAGCTTGATAACTATTTATATTAAGTTTAAAATTTTATTAGGCATATTTATAAATGAGTAATTAAAATAAAGTAAACTAAGATGTTCATCGTTTAATATTCAAACTTAATTATAGGAAGGTTATGCTTAAGGAACATTAATTTTTCTGCCTTTTCTGATGCCAGTCTGTTTCTCTTTTCATCATATATTAATCCAGCACTCACTGCTAAATAATCTCTCGCTTGGTACGCTTGTTGGAGGACGTGCTAAATGTTTCCTTGCAAGTTTACTCAAGTATGGATAGATATTCTGCGCATTTTTCCACCAACTAATAGGATTGTCACATGCAGCCACGCGTTTTTCTTGGTGATAGCTCTCGATCATTTTTACTACATCTTTTGACATCGCGTAGGTCTCGTCATCGCTGCTTGACTCAAGAAACTGAGAGAGAGATTCTGTGATAGATTTGCTTGTTGAAGGTGTTGGTTCTGTCACTGAAACTTTTATTCTTTTGGTGGGTGGCGAAGCGACAGATTCAAGAGATTGAAGCTCTTCAACTGCTTTGCCAAGTGATGATTTAACTCGTTCTAATGTACTAGGTGAAAATAACTTAGCTTTGTAACGTGGATCTAAGTAGGTTGCAAGAGAGTAACTTCATATAAGAACAGCTTCTCGTCTTGTCGCTTGCATCACTTTTGCGCACAATGAACTAGTTCTATTAATATAGTAGAATTTGATAATTTCCGCTTATTAATGACGTTTTATCTCAACGGTCCACATCCGCACGACATCCGCAGTCCAAAGTGCGGATGCAGATGCGGATGCGGATGCGAGAAAATGTGCGGATGTTCCGCGGATGCGGATGCGGATGTGACCTACATCACTATAGAGGACCCATTTTTCATCCCCATTGACGATCCGATTCAAAAACGGTGCATCCCCCAAGCTGCAATGAATCCCCCAAAGGGGGGAGACCTAACCTAAGAGAGAGAAAGGAAGAGAGGAGAGGTGTTCGCCCGGCAGGAGCCAAGCGCATATTAAGACTTCAGCCGAGCGGCCGTTGTCTTATAGGGCCCCTAACCAGCCAGTTGGCTTAATCAGCCAGTGCCTCCGGGCATCATCAGCCATTTCGCTTAGAAGGCTGAGTTGTCAGATTGCACTATTTACTTAATTAAAGCGTATATTCTGGCTTAATCAGTTGGCTTAGAAGGTTTCTTAGAAGGCCTAAATGGCCTGTATATATTAATAACCTCTGAACGAATTAAAAGCGCACAGAAACGCACATACAGTCACTGACTGTACGCTCATAAAACCCTTTTATCACACACACACACACACACATACATACATACATACATATATATATATATATATATATATATATATATATATATATATATATAAAAACTGATTGATGCATACAAAGCCCCAATAGCAAAGTATATACGAGCACAACCACCGCACAATAAAGCATCACATCATCAACAATCGTTTAAGTATAGACTTTAGAAGCTCATCCCATAAACACACATGGTGAAATGAAGGCTACGACTTTTAGAAGCTCATCCCATCAACAGCACATGATGAGATGAGGGCTACGACTTTTATGAGCTCATCCCATCAACAGCACATGGTGAGATGAGGGCTACGACTTTTTAAGAGCTCATCCCATTAACACCACATATCCGATATGAGGGCTACATTCAAACAGACGATTGGTGGTGAAACTATTACACGACAACCCACCTCCACCACCGCCTGACTTACTAATACCTGAAACTATTACACAACAACCACCACCACAGCCTTACTTACCAACACCTAGTAGACCGAGAAGGTCTCTAAACACGACCCAATAAACAGAGCTGTTAAACATAAACAAATACGTTCATAAAACCAAATAAAAAAAAAGGCAACACCAATAGTTTTTCTATTGAGCTTTTCGTGGTTTAACGAGGCCTGTTTGACACTTGGTGGGGCGATCTTTTAAACAAAAAATTGAAAAAGATAAACTAAGTTTAATACAAATACAAGTTTTCATCATAATACGCAATTTTATCCTTAAACTATAACATGAAAAGCATTAATATGATTTTTAAAACAAAATAGAAGTTAAATTATGGGTAACTTATTAATTTTTCCTCTTTAATCCAATTATTGTGTTTCAATATAAATTTATCTTTAAGACACAATTTTATCCTTAAACTATAACATAAAAAACATTAATATGATTTTTAAAACAAAATAGATTCTATTTCGGGTAACTTATTCATTTTTCTTCTTTTGGCCAATTATTTTGCTTCAATATAAATTTATCTTTAAGACAATTTTCTCCTCAAACTATAACATGAAAAGCATTAATGCAATTTTTAAAACAAAATAGATTCTGTCTCGGAGTAACTTATTCATTTTTCCTCATTTACTTGCAGCCCTGCAGCAACACTGCTGCATTATTTTTATATATAATTAAAACCAGCACTCACGATCATATTAAGTCTTACTGTTGAAGATATCCTGAAATAATGAAAAATTATTTTAAAAGGTATAGACTCCTTGAAGTATCATAAACTTTGATGCTAAAAACATTAATATAAATCGATCGTAAGTTTTTGCTGGCTTACCCCAGTAAATATCGTTTTCTATGGGTATTTATAAAGAAAATGGAATTTTTGGCACAACTCATAATTGCATCATCTACAATTCAATAATTGGATTAACATGATTTACTGCATTATATTTATTGTAATTTTAAACCAGCTTTTAGGGCATATTAAATTAAATTTTCGTCTCCCACCTATCTGCCCAAGCAACTACTTTATCAATGCCCGTTTGCATTTTCATGGCACCTGTTTAAGATCTTAAATTTTGTCCCAATTTTGTATCATTTCTAAAAATTGAGGTTTTACAATTTAGACGCCTTTCCAAGTCATTAATATAAATAATAAAAAGTAGAGGTCCAAGTACTGGGCATATTTCATCGCGACTTTACTTATTCATTTTTCCTCATTTACTTGCAGCCCTGCAGCAACACTGCTGCATTATTTTTTAACATAATTAAAACCAGCACTCACGATCATATTAAGTCTTACTGTTGAAGATATCCTGAAATAATGAAAAATTATTTTAAAAGGTATAGACTCCTCGAAGTATCATAAACTTTGATGCAAAAAACATTAATATAAATCGATTGTAAGTTTTAGCTGGCTTACCCCAATAAATATCGTTTTCTGTGGGTATTTATAAAGAAAATGGAATTTTTGGCACAACGCATATAATTGCACCAGCTACAATTCAATAATTGGATTAACATGATTTACTGCATTATATTTATTGTAATTTTAAACCAGCTTTTGGGACATATTAAATTAAATTTTCTTCAGTGCAATTCACGATTTAAACCCGGCCTAGAGGTGGGAACCACCTGCTTGATCCCAGTGTGAAGAGGGGGAAAACAGAAGACAGCAATAGGGTATTTAACACCGAGAAATTTCATCTCTTGAGATATGGTAGAAATGAAGAAATTAGACTGCAAATTAGGCCAGATGAACCGGGTGTACATGACTGTGTGCGGTGGAGAGCGCAATAGAGCAACTCGCTCCTCCACCAAGCGATCATGTGTGGCTGAGAGCGCAAGAGAGCAACTCGCTCCTCCACCAAGCGGTCACGTGTGGCAGAGAGCGCAAGAGAACGGATCACTCCTTCACCAAGCCAATCCTAGAGGCAAGGACCACCAGCTTCGATCTTCGTGTGAAGAGAGGCCGACACGCGGATGCGCATCGTGGCATACACACACACACACACACACATTTTATTCATGCAGTTAACCGTGATTCACTGTCGTCAATTGAGTTGATATGACCTACTATTTGTCACCATCATGCACTTATCCGTGATCGTGGCATGGAGCTAACCAGGACTTGGAGGTGTTTACATTCGCGGGTCCCCGCCGTACTGACACACTGCGACTCAGTCAGTTTCTCTCTGCGCGACCAAAGGCAATATTACGAACGAAATTATCAAAGACGCAAAGAGAAAAATCGGCGAGTGGTGCCAAACCTCAATCTAAACCATTAACCATACACACTAACAACACCTAGTGACACGCGTTCATTAGTTGCCGGACTAATTACCGAATTTTTTTATCACTCCTCGTATATATAAGATTTACTAAGTACTTTTTCAACCGGTAGTTAAAAGAACACATTCATTTTCACCTGTTCACTCTCAATTGTTTAAGGTTCATAATTGAGTGTCAAACGCGATGCAAGAGAGCAATTCCCTTCTACACCAAGCGATCATGTTTGGCGGAGAGCGACTGTTATTTTTTATAGAAAACAGAGTAAATGCATTTTTTACATTAAAATGTCTTCGCAGCCACGTTATTTACGTGAGACGAGAAGGAAAGGGAGCAGGTACATCTGCATGTTTTCCCGAGATAGCAGCGTGGGATTACCCAGGGACGCCTATCTCTACTGCTCCTCACACTCGTTCTTTGATCTAAAATCACAATAAACACTATAATTGTTCTATGAGTTTATTATTTTATTTTTCATCCTATAATCATCATCATAAACGGTAGATATGAGCTAACGTAAAGCTAAAACATAACTTCTTATCAACACATGTTTTCAGCTTCATTAAACATCGATAACCCCCTCCCCCCAGCCCCACCCCACCATCACACACATATTGTGAGGTACACATTGTGCGTCGGAAACAGAGAGCTGTTATCGAGTTCTTAACCGCAGAGAAGGAAACAGTTGCAAATATTCACAACCGTCTACAAAACGTTTACGGAGATGCTGTTGTTGATCAAAGCACAGTTGGACGCTGGTCTAAACGTGTGAAGTCATCGGAGAGAGGGAGAGCCAGCCTCGATGATGAGCCACGTAGCGGTCGCCCGGCATCGGATGTCACATCTCACACTGTGCAACGTGCTAACAGCATCATTCGCTCAAATCGGTGCGTCACATACAAGGAGCTATCACTGGTGCTAGGAATTAGTGAAGGAAGTGTGAATACGATAATTCAGCAACTGGAGTACTCAAAAGTGTGTTCACTGTTTGTTCCTCGCCAACTAACTGAAGATCACAAAGCCCAAAGAAAAGAAGTTGCTTCTGAGACGTTGGTTCGATACGAGACAGAAGGGGATGATTTCCTTTCACGAAACGTGACTGGGGATGAGACTTGGGTACACCACTTTGAACCTGAAACAAAACGCCAATCCATGGAGTGGCATCACGTAGACTCCCCACGCAAGAAAAAGTTCAAAATGGCTCTCTCTGCACGAGAGGTTATGGCCACCATCTTCTGGGACGTGAAAGAGGTGATTCTGGTGGACATTATGAAGAAAGGACAAACAATCAACTCAGAGGCATATATTGCTACCCTACAGAGACTCCAGAGACGTATAAAGCGAGTTCGACCGGAGAGTAAATTGGAACACTTCCTTCTTTTGCACGATAACGCAAGACCACACAACAGTTTGCAAACAAGAGAGGCCATGACAAAACTGCGCTTGATTGTGTTACCACACCCTCCATACAGCCCGGATGTGGCACCTTCAGACTTCCATTTGTTTGGGCCAATGAAGGAGGCTATTCGTGGAAGAAAGTTTCAGAGTGACGTGAGGTTGTTGAGGTTGAGAGGTGGCTCTAGCGGAACCCAACGGACTTTACCAGCAAGGAATAAAAGCCCTTGTTTCGAAGTGGAGGAAAGCCGTAGAAAAGGATGGAGACTATGTGGAAAAATAAAAACTTGTAAAAAAGGTATGTAACTACTTGTATGCAAAATTTCTAGAACTTACAAGGAAACTTGGAAAGAAAAAAAAAAGGTGGGGCAAAATATATTGCGTGGCCCTCGTAATATCAGTTTTATTCAGACTTCAAACGAAACACGTGTAACCGTCACACTGGGCAGAAAAAAAAAAATATATATATATATGTGTGTGTGTAGATATATAGATATAGATATGTGTAGATATGTGTAGATATACAGTATATATATATATATATATGTGTGTGTGTAGAAGTCGGGGTCAGTATAAGGCGGCCGAAAGGCGATGTAAACAGGAAGAAGAGTCTATTCGAGCATCAAAAGCCTGTGAAGCTCGCATAAATAACGATAATAACAAATTTTGGAAATTTGTTAAGAATCAAACGGGTGTCAAAAATGTCCTCCCTCTGACAATCAATCGGGTGTCGGGGGAGGATGAAATTGCAAAGCTGTGGAAAAACCACTATTCTAACATTCTTAACAGTGTGAGTAGGGATAATCTTATGATAGATTGCAGCGAAACGATTGTGGGAGGGACAAGGGAAAATACTTTGATATTTTCTGAAGTAAAAAGGTTAATTAAAGAGTTAAAGACTGGTTCTGCGTCAGGGGTAGATAGCTTATCGAATGAGCACTTAAAATATGCAAATGACGTAGTATGTCTGCATATATCATTGCTCCTATCAGCCATGCTGGCTCATAGCTATATCCCTGCAGAGTTCATGAGGGTATATATCTTGCCCCTGGTCAAAAATAAGTACGGAGACATTCTGTCCAGCAATAATTACAGGCCTATTGCTGTCGCTTCCTGCTTCTCGAAACTACTAGAAAAACTCTTGTTACGCCGATTAAATGATTTCCTATGGACATCTAATCAGTTTGGCTTTAAAAGGTCCCACTCAGCTGACCTCTGTATCTATGTACTCAAAGAAACAATATCTAAATACATTGACAGTAATTGAACTATTTATAGCTGTTTCCTAGATATAAGTAAGGCTTGTGATAGGGTGAACCACAATATTTTATTTGCAAAACGAGAAGACAGGAAGGTTCCCATGTACATATTAAATTTATTGAAATTTTGGTATTCCCCCCACTGTTAGGTGGGGTAATGTACTACCCGGTTGTTTTGGCTCCTCTTGCGGGATGAAACAAGGCTCCTTGCTCTCCCCTATGCTGTTTATTGTGTATATCGACTGATTAATTGCTTCACTTAATGAGGCAACAGTGGGATGTTGTATAGCTAACACAAGGATAAATAACTTAGTTTATGCCGATGGGAGCACCGACAATTCAGCGCAAGACAATTCAGCGCCGACAATTCAGTGCAAGTCAGTACAGTTAAAAGTTTAGTTAAAAATAATAAAAATAAATCGCAATAAATAAAAAAGAGAAAAATTTGTATATTTATATATATGCTAAATTGGGTCTGTATCGAAGGAGTGACATTTCAAAGGAGTGACATAACAAAGGAGTGACATAAATACCGTAACGAAGGAGTGACATAACGAAGGAGTGACAAATCGGAGATAAAATTCAAAGGAGTATAATTATTAAAATTTTATTTAAAAAAACAAAATTTGTTAGAATTGTTAAAATTAAGATTTTATTTCAAAAACTAGAAACCTAACCTAACCTAACCTAACCTAACCTAAATTTTATTTAAAAAAACAAAATTTGTTAGAATTGTTAAAATTAAGATTTTATTTAAAAAACTAGAAACCTAACCTAATCTAACCTAACCTAACCTAACAGTTGCAAGCCTCTCTTCCCTCAGGATTTGTTCTTTCTTCTTCTTTGTTGGTATTTTCTCGCTGAATTGTCTTGCGCTGAATTGTCTTGCGCTGAATTGTCTTTGCGCTGAATTGTCTTGCGCTGAATTGTCGACGCTGAATTGTCGGCGCTGAATTGTCGGCGCTGAATTGTCGGCGCTGAATTGTCCTGCGCTGAATTGTCGGGTCACGATGCCGATGATATGGTGTTAATAAGTCCCTCTGTTAAAGGTCTGGATCGGCTACTAAAAGACTGCGAAGTGTATTCGCAGAAACATGATATTCTTTTTAATGTTACAAAAACTAAGGTTATGCAATTTCATCCTAAAAGCTGTAATGAGCGAGCTGATATAAGGTTTAAAATGAATGGTGAAGTAATTGAGGAAGTACAAGAGTTTAAGTATTTGGATCAAACTATTACCAGCTCCTTGAGTGATGACTCGGATATAAGAAAATAATCTCGAAGCCTGTGTGCTAAAGCGAATATGACCATAAGGAACTTTCGATTCTGTACAAGTGAAGCTAAAGACATTCTCTTTCGTACTTTCTGCAGTAATATATACGGACAGCAACTGTGGGTGAATTATAAAAAAGGTTCTAGAAGAACTCTAAATTTTCTGTACAACAGGTCTTTTAGACTCTTACATAGATTACCCCCGAGATGCTCAGCTTCTCAAATGTTTGCCACCCGCAATGTTCCGAGCTTCTCGGAGGTAACAAGACGTGCTCAACACAGTCTAATGCAAATAATTAATAAATCAACCAACCCGATCATCCAAGCTATCCATGAGTCCTGCCATTTATCCTCTAAGCTATGGACTTCTTGGTACGAAAACGTCTGTCTGTAGCTCCATTTAACTTCGACATTACAGTATTATTTCTAATCAATTGTTTATATTTCTATCCTTAGTATATGAACTGTCATTGTATTAATAATATTTGTTATATGGACTATAGTCTGCCAATAAACCTTTTCATTTTCATTTTCGTTTTCATATATATACATTAAAAATATTTCCTATGAATCGGAACTTTTGAAACACCCTGTGCATTATCAGTAATAAAAGAAGGAAAAAACATCAGATATGTAAAGTTTTCGCAGGAAATCAAACTCAATCAGTAAACAATTTATAATTAGAACAATTTCTGTTGGGTCTATCAGATAATGTTGGAAGTAAATTGATTTTAAAGTTGATAGGTAAAAATGAGTTAAACTTAGTTGTTAAGCCAGTAAATGTTGGTTTTCTGTGAGAGATGTTCTGAATGTATTGGAATTTGATGAGAGTGGTGCATCCAAAAAAGTCGATCTATATTGGAATGTAAGCCATTTAAACAATTAAGAAATTCTTCTCGGCGAGATGACGATCGAAATAGTTGGAGAGTATTTATCTATGTATCTTATAAAGTTCAACTCCCGGACTGGAGATTCTTTGGTGTGTATATATATATATATATACAGGGCGTCCCAAAAAAATGTATACACACTTTAACAGCTGATAGCTCAATTGATGTTTCTTTCTTTCCAAGTTAAACCCATTAGAATTAATAATGGCAGTCAGACTAAGCTTTGAACAAAGGAAATTCATTCTAAAATGCTACTGGAAGTGTGAAAACGCAGTTGAAGTGCAAAGACAGTTTAGGAGGGAGTTTCAAACAGATCCACCAACGCGACTTACCATCACTCGAATTAGAGATAAGTTTGAAGCCGATGGAACTGTTCAGAATGTCCACAAGAAGCGTTCCGGAAGACCACGGACATCGACAAGCCCCACAAAGCAAGAAAGAGTACTGGAAACGTATCACCAAAGTCCAAGAAAATCTGTGCGGCAAGCGAGTCGTGAGGTAGGAATTTCAGAATCGTCTGTCCAACGCATTTTGAAGCGCTGTCAATGGAAAAGTTACATTCCAAGATTAGTCCATGCTATTAATGAAGATGATCCGGACCGAAGAGTGGAGTATTGCGAGTTGTACTTGGCACGATGTGGATGTGGATTGGACGAAGGGGTTTCGTAGAATACCCTCCGCGTTCACCAGACCTCACACCACTAGACCTTTTTTTATGGGGATACTTAAAAGACAAAGTCTACGCTATAAAACCTGCAACAGTCGCTGAATTGAGAGCAGCCATTGAACGAGAATGCACACAAATACCAAACGAAATGTTTCGTGATGTTTGCGATTCCATTGCTTCGCGTTATCAGCAGTGCCTGGACCAGAACGGACGTCAGTTTGAAAACAGGCGTTGACAAAACAATTAAATAATGTCTGCAGATTCTATTACATTTTGAAAATGAAATGTATTTTAATAAACACTGCCTTTATAATTATTTAAAGTGTGTATACATTTTTTTGGGACGCCCTGTATATATATATATATATATATATTTTTTTTTCAAATATGTATTTTCCCATACTCAATAAAACAATTATATGAGAACACAACCATTTACACTATGTACCTATTATTCCGCATGTAGGAGGCCTACGTAAAAATGAAGTGTGCGGCTTGGTGAAAAAGTATTAGTTTCCCTCAATCATATGGCTCTAAATCTTCCACCAATCATCATTCAAAACTTCACCAGTGAGCCAAATAAGGACGCCGACGAACTTTCCTCTACAACTGTACCTGTAGTCAGGTCGACAGCGAAAATTGAGTCGAATAGTGCGTTTTACTGTTAAATGTTTTTGTAAATCAGAAATAAAAATGAATGTCGCTAATGATTCATGAAAATAGGAATTGCGTTAACGAGAATAAAAACGTTTGTTTGTGAACTCTGGAGGTCATTGTAGGGACTTTATAGACAGCAAATGTAAAATATTGATTGGCGTCGCCAAAACAATCTTTTACGACTACGCAGCCGATTTATTTCAATCTCGTTCAAAGAGAGAAAAAAAAAGGTTAAATTAAAGTCGAGTTCAGCTTCCTCCTCTGACCCCCCCCCCAACCCCCGAATTTGCATATAAATAAAACGAACTTCTCATTTTGTTTTTACTTAGCTTTAACCCTTTGTTGCATAAGCAGCATAACGTACAATTTATTTATTCCATCTTGTTATAAAGGACATCTGTAAGCGAGAAAAGGGACCTACCAAAGAAGCTGAAAGACACTATCGATGTTAAAGAGCGACTAATTCAAAATTTCAGTTTCACTCAGTTTTACAAATACTTTAAATAAACATTTTCAGTCACGTGATTAATTTGGTTCATTAATCATTTGAATGGAAGGATCTTCTTTTATTCATTTGTCAATAATTAAGCGCTCAAATAGCTGTAAAAAAAATTTATCATTTTAAATGAAAAATATTTTCTCACAAAGAAATTGGACCTTTACATACACACACACACACACACACACACACACATATATATATATATATATATATATATATATATATATAATATATATATATATATTTGGTAAATCAGAAATAAAAGTGAATGTCGCTAATGACTCATGAATATAGGAATTGCGTTAACGTGAGTAAAAAATGTTTGTTTGTGAACTTTGGAGGTCATTGCACACCTGGTTCATTAAATCAATCATGATTCATTAGATGTTGTAAAACCCTTACATGGATAACTGTGGTAATTCTAGAGCTAATACAGTACATGCAACCGTGCTCCGAACCTGCCGTCGAGGCAGGGAAAGGGCGCTTTTATTAGAGCAAAAACCGATTGGACTCAGGTCCGTCTCCCAAAAAGAGCTGTGATGACTGAATAACTTAGTCGAGCGCTGCGGTCTCCATACCAGCGCCGTATCGTTCAAGTGTCTGCCTTATCAGCTGTCGATTGTAGGTTATACGGCTACACTGGCTGTAACGGGTAACGGGGAATCGGGGTTCGATTCCGGAAAGGGAGCCTGAGAAACGGCTACCACATCTTAGGGTAAGAACACAAAGAAAGCAGGCTACCCGCTTGCCGGTTTCCAGCGCCGGCAGTCAGCGCTAGTAGACGGACACAGAAGACGCAGTTTTATCTGCGAGTTGTGGTCTAGCTCGTCGTCTGACGAAGATTTTCTTCTGCTCGATAGTGCTACACGCGCGGGCCAGCGAGAAAAGAATGTTTTGTTTATTCCGGTAAATTTGTCAGCGCGGGCAACCAGCGCCGACAAGTTTGAACATGCTTCTAGTGTGTGCGGCTGCGCTCGATAGCATGGTCACATTCATGACGCTTGTCAGCGCCGGTCGGCGATGATAACCCGCAAGCGGGTAGCCTGTTTTCTTTGTGTTCTTACCCTAAGGAAGGCAGCAGGCACGCAAATTACCCACCCCCAGCTCGAAAAAAAAAAAAAAAAAAAAATATATATATATATATATATATATATGTGTGTGTTTGTGTAAAAGTGAACAATGAATAATTCCTATATTTTTATGTTCATTCATATAATTCTTATATAATTTGTATATTTATATAATTCCTTATATTTATATAATCCTTTTCTTTATATAATCCTTATATTTATATATTCCTTATCTTTGTATAATCCTTATGTTTATATAATCATTATATTCATATAATACTTATATTTGTATACATTTATATTCATATATTCATTTTGACATAAAGACAAAAATCGCATAACGCTGATGGGAGTTTGGATAAAATTTCGATTTGCTTTCTATTTTATTTCTGTCAAATAATTGGTGAATTGTTTCTTTTTAAATGACTTAAGCATTTTTTTTAGATTTAGCTTCATAATGAAACCTGATTAAATTCTGCAATATTCATTTTCTGTATACATTCTCTCTTTTTTATAAAAGATGAAGTCATATGGGTCTTGCTTAACGTTTAATTTTAAATCTTAAGCCTTTAATTTTTGCTCATATGCATGTTTAAGTGTAATTCATAATAAAATGCACATTTCAATTTCCATTTTTAGTTAACTCGGCAGATCATGATGACATCAGATCTGTCAATATGCTGTTAAAAATAAAAATTTGGCTTCATCTTCAAATATCTTGCTTATCTGTTTAGACGTTGCTACAGCTAAAATATTTACCTTCTCTTCAAATATTTTTCAAAAAATGCTGCCTATTGAGAATAAAAACAAAATAAGTCAACATTAAATAATAATGATTTCCACAAAATTTGGGTATTTAACTCACGTAATTTTTAAAATATTCATTCTGATTTGGCTGATCTAACTTAGAGGCTGAGCATTGCTTGTAACATTTTAGCAGTAAAACTACAGTAAGATGAAATCTTTGTCATCTCATTCGAGCCTTGCTCTCTTCAGAGAAATTAATCTTAAATAGAAAAAAATAATTTCCCGATACGTTACAAGAAGAATCGGGGAACCTTCAGAGAATTTAGTAAGCTCCACAGAATCCTCCGATTCACTACAAGAAGAAATCGGAGAGAAGTATAGAAGAAATTACTGCGATTCCCTACACGGTATCAGCTACTCCAGAGTAACAAATCTGTTGCTGCCACCTAACGAGAAACCCCGTCAACTTCAAAACCGACTAAGGCCATAGACGGAGGGGTTAACATATATACAGTATATATACAGGGTGGGGCACGGGAACCAAGTGTTTTTGGAATAATCAGGAAAATGATATTTATTTTTGTAAAGAAAATATATTGGTAGAACAACATTCGTAAGAACATAGCATTTCATGTCATAATAATCATGTACCGAAAATTATATCTGGCATATGATGTCCTTGGCCGTCGACGCATTGTTGAAGGCGTTTACGAAAATTGGCCTCCACTCTTCCCAGCAGGTCTCTGTTGATTTGGATGATTTGTTGACGGATCGCTTCCTTCAATGCATCTAATGTACGGGGCTTGTCCTCGTAGACACGTGACTTGAGGTACCCCATAGAAAGAAGTCACATGTGGACAAGTCAGGGGACCGAGGGGGGCCATGCAATGTCACCAAATCTCGAAATGAGATGGTTGGGAAACAGGGGGCGAAGAACAGCCATTGACGCTCTGGCGGTGTGTGGCGTGGCCCCATCTTGCTGAAACCACAAATGTCGACGAGCAATACGCCTTCTTCGTAACTCAGGGATGAAAAAGGTGTTCACCATCTCAATGTAACGCCCAGATGTTATGGTAACGGTAACCCCATTTTGTTCGAAGAAATAGGGACCGATGACGCCAAACTTTCCCACCGCGCACCAAACTGTAACCTTAGGGCTATGCAGCGGTTTTTCATGGAGTTGTCGCGGATTTTCAGCAGCCCAATACCGACAGTTTTGATTGTTGACGGCCCCATTAAGGTGGAAATGGGCTTCATCACTCATTACCACCATCATGTTTTCATTCTGCTCATAAAGTGCAAGCATTTCTGTGCAAAATTCAGTCGTTGGGGGCAATCGTTTACATTCAATTCCTGCACCATCGCTAACTTGTATGGGTGAAAATGTAATTCTTCATGCAAAATCCGTCTAACAGTACGATTGCTGATTCCGAGTGCAGCTGAATGTCTCCGAGCAGAGCGGCCTGGGCTTTGCAACATCGCTTGTCTGACCCTTTCAACGTTCTCTGGAGTACGCACAGTGCGTTGCGGCCCCTTCGGTTTTGTTTTCATTATTGATCCTCCTGTTCGAAGATTGTTAACCCAACGTAAGATTGTGTCACGAGCGGGAACAGAGTCATTTCGATGAATGTTGAATCTGCGGCGAAACGCACGCTGAACTGCTGTCACTGACTCGCCACTCCTAACAAATGATCATACGCGAACATGCGGTGTTCTAACGTCCACTGCTCCATGATGGCACCTGAAAGATAAAGGTGAGTGTTAGTTAAAGTTAAATGCTATGAACCCAGGAATGGAATGCTACCTACCGCACGCCCCTCCCATTCCTAATGGCCGATTACTAGCTATTCAAAAAACACTTGATTCCCGTGCCCCACCCTGTATATTATATATATATATATATATATATATATATATATATATATATATATATATATATATTTTATATATATATATATATATATATATAAAGGAAGGAGTGCATTTTGTGAATTTTTGGAACAGTTTCTACGGCAGGAGGGACTTGTTCCTTGGAGATGGACTTCATCTTAATGACGTTGGAGCTGCGCGTTTAGGAAGACTATTTCATAATACAGTCTCTTCTTTTCAGGCTGTCGTAACTCGAACAGTCCCGGCGTATTTTCCTCAAATTTCCCCTGCGCTCGCGAAGGTGTCGCAATTACAAACAATGTGAAGGTTCTGTCCTTAAATGGTCGTAGCCTAGGAAATAAAATAAACGAATTTTTTTCTTTAATTGCTTGTAAAGACTATGATTTAATTGCGATAAACACGTGACTTTGCAGGGGAGTATCAAATTAGAGGTTATAGACTTTTTGTTAAAAACAGAATAGGTAGGCGAGGAGGCGGTGTTATGTTGTATATCAAACATAATATTGTGAACGTTATAGAAGTAAAGCACAGAATTCCAGAACCGATAGATTCGACTATAGCAGAACTTAAATTGAACGATTTCAAACTTGTTGTTGCGGTTATATATAGGCCCCTCCCTAATCAAACAGCTGATACGGACGAAGCGTTATATCGTGAATTACAGAGAATAATAGGTAGTGAGCAGGCCTTAGTTATGGGTGACTTTAATTGCGCCAACGTGAATTACGATACAATGCAGGGAGAAGCGGAAGGTAATCGTTTTGTTAATTTTCTCGAGGATAGCTTTCTTATTCAAAAGGTTGAGGAACCTACGAGGTTAGACCGTATTTTAGAACCGTCAAGCAATAGCGATCAAAATATGGTAGAGTTTGTCCTCTCAGTAAGTCACTCGAAACCAGCTAACTCGACTAAAATTCGTAACTTCCAGCACGCAGTAAAGCCTAAAGCTTAAGGGCCGAATTAAATAAAATAAATATTCGAGCTTCAAAATTATTCATGTCATTGTAATTTGAATAAATGTATTTATTTTATTATTATTAATAAAGGTTATTCTATTCTATTCTATATATATCGTTTTAAGTGTGTATAGAATTCTTCTGAACTCATTTGATTGCATATTTATTTTTTATATATTTCATGAAATTATTTAAAATTTGTCTAAATAGACTTTTGTAAATTTCAAAATGAATTGTCACACGTGGGGATCTCCAACGCAAAACTAATGTGGGAATTGTTTGAAACAGTATTTAAGACTATAAATGAGGAATGTGTACCGTACAAGATTAAGCGTGCGAAAGTAAACAACAAGCCCTTGTGGTTTACTTCCAGAGTAGGAGATATTATAAAGAGTAGAGATAGGGCTTATAGGCTATATAAGTGCGATAAAGACAATTTGTGGTTACGAAACAACTACATATCTCTAAGGCGTGAAGCGAAAAGTGTAATAAAAGAGTCCATGCGCGAATTTGAAATCTCAATAGCTCGTCTTGGGGCCGTTGAAAAATGTTAACGGAGAGCTAGTTTCTGGAAACAAGGAAATAGCTACCTTGCTAAACGTCAGTTTTTACTATAGAAGATGTAACGAATATCCCTACGGTTATAGACATAGTACCTTTTGATAATGGTAATATTTTGGATAATATTGTGGTTAGTGAAAGGGAGGTAACGCGCTATATCGATAAAATGAAAATGCGTAAATCAACGGGGCCGGATTCCATATATCCCGTACAACTAAAAGAATTAAAAGATAGCATTGTTGTGCCGCTAACAAATATTTTTAATCCGTCTATTTTTGAGGGGTGAGTACCAAGTAATTTCAAGTTAGCAAATGTATTACCAATCTTTAAGAAAGGTGATAAAGGTGCGAGGAGAAATTATAGGCCAATCAGTTTAACGTCTGTTGTAGGTAAGCTACTGGAATCAATAATTAGGGATCGTATAGTCGAACACTTAGAATTGCATAACTTGGTTAGAAATACGCAGCATGGTTTTAGGCGAAACAAATCTTGCTTAGCTAATCTTTTAGAACTTTTTCAAAGCGTGGTTGAAGTTTACGATAGTCATCGGGCGGTTGATGTAGTGTATTTAGATCTTCAAAAAGCGTTTGACACCGTAATGCACAAAAGACTCATTGAAAAAACTAAGGCTCATGGAATCAGCTGTGCAGTAATAAATTGGATAGAAGAGTGGTTGCGAGGTAGGAAAGAGAGGGTGGTCGTTGATGGAGCTGAGTCGTGTTGTGCTAATGTTGCGAGCGGCGTTCCTCAGGGTTCTGTATTGGGTAGGCCTGTGCGATTAATCGAAAATGTCGATTCGGGTTGATTCAGTAAAAGAATCGAAACCCGACCCGACTTAGAGGTAAAAAATTTCAATTCTTCGATTCGCTAACTGTAACCTGTCGAGACGATAAACTGGCACTACCCCAAAACCATGCAATGTCGAAACCATGGAATAACAATTGAAAAACGAAATAAATAAATATATATACAGTATATGTATATATTATTATTATATAGAATATAATAATATAATATCTTTATAAAAAAGTTGGATATTTGAGAGATTACGCTTTTATAAAGATCTGAGTGCGCTCAATGCGCATGGTCAGCTTTTCATTTTGTGATGTCACAGAATCACGTGCGCTCGAGGTGTGACAAGTTTGGACTAGTTCTTTGGGTTCAGTTGTTTATTACGCTTTTCAGTATGTTGTTGCTGGTGCATGTATGTTGTTCTGTTGGTGCTGGTGCATGTATGATAAATTGTAAAGTATAGGTGAGTGCAGTGCACACTCGCACTCAAATCGAATCGAGACTCGAAAACAAGTGGCCGAATCGAAAATCGATTCGAAATAAAAATATCCGAATCGTACACCCTTAGTATTGGCCCCCCTGCTTTTTTTTATATATATTAACGATTTAGATGTCGGTCTAGTCAGTACAGTTTCAAAGTTTGCGGATGACACGAAGTTGGGTGGTAGGGCGATTAATGACGAAGATAGAAGTAAAATCCAGGAAGATTTGAATAAAATCGTTGATTGGTCAGTCACATGGCAAATGAGATTTCACGTCGATAAGTACAAAATTTTACATATAGGTTCACGTAACGGTAATTTTGCGTATAGTATGTCAGGGAAGGAGTTAGCAAGCGTAGAGCAGGAAAAAGATTTAGGAGTTATAGTTACTGTTGATTTAAAAGTAAAGCGAACAAAGCGCTAGGTTTTATAGCTCGGAATTTTGAGTAGAAATCGCGCGATATTATTGTTCCTCTTTATAAATCATTAGTTAGACGTCATTTGGAGTACGCGATCCAATTTTGGAATCCGCATATGCGAAAAGATATAGAAAAAATCGAAAGAGTTCAAAGACGAACAACTAAGATGATTCCGTCGCTTAGGTCGAAGTCGTATGAGGATAGGCTTAAGGAGTTAAAATTGACTACACTCGAGGCTAGGAGGATAAGGGGTGATCTAATCCAGGTTTTCAAAATTATGAATGGATTCGATAACGTAGATAGAGATAGCTTTTTCGAATTATCTCAATATAATAGGACTAGAAATAACGGGTGTAAGTTGACAAGTAGAAGGTTCGAGACAGCAGTTGCCAAAAACTTTTTTACGCAAAGAATATTAAATACGTGGAATAGTTTGCCGGTAGAAAAAATTAGTAGCACGTCTATAAACATGTTTAAAAATCGATTAGACACATATGTTGATAGATTGGGTATAATTTAAGTTAGTAAAATTAAGGCTTTGTGGTTTGGAACCCACGTAAAATTGTAGGTCCTCTCCTCCACCACGGAGGACATGTACAATACACAATTACGAACACAGTTATGTAGACCAGTCATGAGTGGATCCTAGGGTCTTTGTTGGTCTGAAACATTATAACATTATATATATATATATATAATATATATATATATATATATATATATATATATATATATATATATACAGGGGTTAGACAAAATAATATGAACACCCGCCGATTTCACCGGTTATCTTTACGGACTGCTCAGACACAAAGTAACGGTCAAATGACTGGCAAACCTATTTAAATGCGTAACAGAGAGTGTATACGTCATGTTATAACCCTCACGTTGTTTTTACAGATCTGAGTGAATTATGAATTAGCAGTTTATGAAAGACCTGTCAGACTTCCAAAGAGGGCAAATTGTCGGAGCGCGGATGGCTGGTGGCATCGGTGACGAAAACCGCTCAGATGTTCAATGTATCCAGAGGAACTGTCCTCTATGGTCATGTCTGCATACCAAAACCATGGAAAGACAAGCACCGAAAAATGCAATAGTGGACGCAAGAAGCTGTGTGATCGAGACCGCCCGGTGCTAAAGCGCATTGTGACAAAGAACCATAAGACCACAGCTCCAAAAGTGACTGCAGAGCTTAACGAGCATCTTGCAAGCCCGGTATCGACCAGAACTGTACGTCGCGAGCTCCATGCCAAACCCTTCCTTTCGCACATCAACATTGAGCGGGCGCAGAAATGGTGTAATGACCATAAAAGAATTGGTCAATGGACCGGTGGAAGAATGTAGTCTACTCGACGAATCCTCCTTTACGCTATTTCCATGTTCCGTCGAGTTTTACGTCTGGAGACAGCCTAAAGATGCTTATGATCCCGACTGCCTGACTCCAACCGTTAAGCATGGAGGCGGATCTGTGATGGTTTGGGCAGCAATATCGTGGAATACTCTTGGCCCAGCTGTAGTACTGCATGGTAGGGCTGACGTCCAGGTCTATCTGTCAATATTGGCTGACCAGGTCCATCCCATGGTCTAAACGCTGTTTCCCTGCGCGCGCCGACTTTCAGGATGATAATGCACCATTGCACCAATCCACACCGCTGGGGTCGTTAAAAACTGGTTTGAAGAGCATGTTAGTGAAGTAGAACGCTTGGATTGACCTCCCACAATCCCCGGATCTTACATTATCGAGCATCTGTGATGTCAGTTGGAGCAGCAGGTCAGAAGCCGATTCCCACCGCCGGCTCTTTGGAGGAACTGGAGCAGGGTTTGCTCGAAGAATGGCTCAGGATTCCTCTAGCCACTGTCCAAAAGCTGTATGAATCAATTCCCCGACGCATTGCAGCTGTTATGCCGCTAAAGGAGGACCAACTCCATATTAAGAATAAAAACCGCCATTTATCAAGGTGTTCATATTATTTTTTGTCTAACCCCTGTATATATATATATATATATATATATATATATATATTATTATACACAGGGTCTGTCAAAAAAACTAAGCCAATTTTGAAATCTCTATAAATGCACAATTTGATAGAGATTTCAAATATTTTTTTACACTAAATAAATAAAAGGCTCATATAATCGTGATAATTTTATAACTTTATTTAAATATTTTGAGTTATGCGGTTATTTCTACAGATTGCGAAAATTTCAGTTTTTTCTCATTATGTAATATCTTATCTTCTTTTTTTCTTTTTCAGAATTTGTTTTAGATTTAAAAATTTTTTCGTGAATACCTCTAAATATGCCATTCTCACATGAAGATAAAATAATTAAAGCATTATAGAGTTGAAAAAGGTTATAGTGCAAGGAAATTACTTTCTGAATTCGATTATAAAGGATGGACTAGATCAGGTTTAGATTACTTATTGAGAACTATCGATGAACAGGAAGCATTGAAAGGAAGGTTGGTTGTGGGCGACCAAATCAGTTAGAGTAGATGAAAATATTCAGAAAGTGGAGGAACGTTCCTTAGTCAAGAGGATTCGACCTGGTAGCCACATGACACCTGCTCAAATATCAAAAGAACTAGAAATATCAGAATCAAGCGTAAGAAGGATTATTAAATCTGATCTTCAATTTAAACCATTTAAAAGAGTGCATGAAGAAAGTGATAGAAATGCAAGGGAATCATATTGAACAGTTCTTTTAATTTTATTAAACTAAAAATTATCTACAGTATGTCGCAAAAAAATTTTTTTTGCATGTTAAGTAGGAGAATCTCACTTTTTAGTTAATTATTAATAAAATTAACAATTCTGAAGATATCGTCATAAACATTTAAAGGATAATAGATGATTACCTGTACTTTATTGTGTAAAAACTTCAACTTAATTAGATAAATGGTTTTGTTTTAATAAAGGTTTGAATTTGGCTTAGTTTTTTTTTGACAGACCCGTAATATATATATATATATATATATGATATATATATATATATATATTATATATATCTATATATTATAAATATATGGGGATTGAACTGAGAATGGTTCCCCTGAGATCTTTTATGTTACACACAGACCGTGCATGGAACAAGAAACTCTTCTGGGAAAATTAAATCCACTATAGTCCAAATAGGTAATGGTAAATGGCAAATACTATAGTTTTCCTTTTACATGATGTTAGCCCAACATGGGCAACAGGTCACTCGCAAAGAGGCCCCAAAATATAGCTTCTCTCACCAGCTATCTGCCAAGAAGATAGGATCCAGCTTTGGGAGAGGATCTAGGGTTTAAAAGTACAACTAGCCTTCTACTATATATTCAGAACCTCAATATATGCAAAAAAACTCGTTGCATTCACGTCGGATTGAATACATCAAAGAAAAAGGGGTAACTATTGTTTTTTCAGCCAAATACCAAAACTTAATCCTCAACTGGCAGAATTGAGCGTCCACTTTTTAAAGCACTTAACATGTCCGTTCGTCACTCCATCTCAGGGATTTCATTTTCCCAGAAGAGTTCTTTGTTCCATGCTCGGTCTCTGTGCAACATAAAAGATCTCAGGGGACCATTCTGAGTTCAATCCCATCATGAAACAGACATGTTAAGTGCTTTAGAAAGTGGATGCTATAAAAGAAATATCTGAAACACTGAGGGCCCAATATGAATCAGTCTTCAGTACCCCAAAAAGTGACAAAGCGATACCTGACATAGATACATTCTTTGAAGGGAAATTGCAAGGAGATTGTATAACAGATTTTGATTTTACTCCAGAGGATATAGCGCGAGCTATCGGACAAATGAAATCACACTCAGAGGCAGGGCTGGACAAATGGAATGCAATATTGATTAAAAACTATAAAAAATGAAATAGTTACACATATATACTGGATATGGAGAAGATCCCTAGACACTGGAGAAATACCGAGTATCTTGAAAAGAGCGAACATTGTACCTATATACTGTATAAAGGAAGGAACAGATCTCAAGCAAAGAACAGTAGACCGGTGTCTTTGACATCCCATCCTACCAAAGTATTTGAAAGATTAGTTAGAGAGAAAATATGACTTCTTGGAGACACTGGAAAGACTCAATAAAAATCAGCACGGATTCCGATCAGGAAGATCATGCTTATCACAACTTATAGAGCACTATCATAATATCCTAGACGCACTTGAAGACAATGAAAACTACGATGTCATATACAGGGATTTTGCGAAAGCCTTCAACAAATGTGATCATGATATAATAGCGCATAAAATGAAACATATGGGAATAACAGGCAAAGTTGGAAAATGGACCTACACCTTTCTCAGAGAACGTATACAGGTCGTCAAAATTCAAGATATATAATCATCAGAATCAGAAGTACACAGCTCAGTAGCACAAGGAACAGTATTAGCCCTGCTCCTTTTCATTATCATGCTAAGGCATAGACAATGAAGTAAACAACATTAATATAGTAACATCCTTTGCGGACGATACAAAGATCAGCAGAAAAATCATCGATGTAAAAGGGGTGGAGGCCTTGCAGAGAGACACACGAAATAAACAAATCGTCAGAAGACAACAACATGACATTTAGCACGGGGAAATTTCAGCTCTTGAGATATGGTAGAAATGAGGAACTTAAACAGACTACATATCATGCTCCAAATAGACAGGAAATTCAGAGAAGTACGAAAGCGATAGATTTAGCGGTTATAATGACCCGTGATGCGAAATCGAGACACAACATCAGATAACGATAAACAAAGCAAAATAAGTCAAGGGACAGCTACTAAGAACCTTTAAAAGCAGGGACAAGACAGTAATGATTCCCCTGTTGAGAACACTGATCATACCAAAACTTGAATGCTGCTCAGTCTTGACGTCCCCAAACAAGAAAGACGAAATTAATAAACTAGAAGATATTCAGAGACATTTCACAGCCAAGATGGATGGCTGCAAAGAACTCAACTACTGGGAAAAACTACGTAAACTAACTCTGTACTTCCTGGAAAGAAGAAGGGAGAGGTACACTTTAATATACACATGGAAAATGATTGAAGAACCGGTAAAAAACCCTCAAACTAAGGCAGAATGTGTAGTGTTCCCAAACTAAAGGCCCGACAAGGGACCTCCTCAACACTGAAAAAAAACAGCTTGGTTGTCAGGGAGCCAAGACTTTTTAACCAGCTTCCAAAGGACCTCAGAAATTTGAGAGGGGTTAAAGTTGAAGTCTTTAAAAGAAGACTAGATGCCTGGCTCAGGACGGTACCAGATGAACCGAGTTTACCTGGCTATGTACGTTGGAGAGCGCTAGAGAACAACTCGCTTCTCCATCAAGCCAGGCCTAGAAGCTGGGCCACCAGCTTGACCTTCTTGTGAAGAGAGACGAACGTACGAAACTACTGCGAGGTGTACGAAGTATACATATATAAGGTTGTAACATATATTCTGCTCGATTTTTTAGTTCATTCAGAACAAAAATTAAATGACTTATAAGAACAAATTTGCTCGAATTTTTAGTTTATTCACAACAAAAATTAAATGACATAATGACAAATTAATAAATCAATATAATTCCCTTCTTTTTCTATAACCTCCCACCTGTAGAAAAGTTTTTTTATGCCACGTTCGAAGAAATCCCTTGGTTTCAAATTAAAAAAAGCGATCACTTCGTTTTCGATAGCTTCCCTGGATTGCAACGTTTGTTCATCTAGGTGGTGTTGCACACTTCTGGATGAATGGTAGTCTGAAGGTGCGATATCCGGAGAATAAGGTGGATGAGGCATTTTTTTCCAACCAAATGCCTCCAATTGGGCAGTGCAGTGGTGACTCGAGCAGTGTGAGGGCGCGCGTTATCCTGGTGGAATAGAACAGTTCTGCGATTAATTAATGCAGGACGTTTTTCTTGTAATGCCATCTTCACTCGTTGGAGTTGTTGGCAGTAGACTTCAACTGTGATTGTTTGGTTATCTGGCAGAAGTTCAAAATGAATAATTCCTTGCATATCCCACCAAACGCATAGCAAAATTTGCTTTGGATGGGGTTCATTCCTTGGCTGAGGTTCAGGTTTAGTTTCACAGCTAAGTCACTGATGTCGGCGCTTAATATCGTTATAGAGGACCCATTTTTCATCCCCAGTGACGATCCGATTCAAAAAGGGTGCATGCAGTTGCCAAGAATGCAGTGATGTAGAAATATCGATTCGATGTTGAAGATTCCCTTGTGACAAATCATGCGGAACCCATTTTCCAACCTTCACTACCTTTCCTAACAGCTTCAAATGACGATGAATGGTCATATGACTAACGCCGAGTCGCAGGCCAAGTTCTCTTACAGTTACCGTTGGGTTTTCATCCACTGTTGCTTTCAGCAACTCTTCATCTAACTCATTTGGTCGTCCTGTTCGTTGGTAATCTTTCAGACTGAAGTCTCCATTTCTGAATTTCTCAAACCATCTCCTACACATCCAGTTGCTCACAACATCATTTCCATAAACTATTTGAACGTTTCTTGCGGATTCACTAGCGTTAGATCCTTTATGGAACTCATACAGCATCACATGTCGAATATGCTCTTTCGTGGCCTTCATGTTTTTTTCAATTACTGTAATATCGTAGGGGTGGCGTTGTAACTGCATGAAAAACAGCAGAGAAAATATTTATTAGCCTAATCCTACACAAGCCTAAGCCTACACTAGCCTAAGTTATTCTGTATCATTCTGTATCGTGATAAAACCTGTGCAAACCTGTCGCCGCGTGTATTTTGCAACATTTCTAAAACTATTTCACATTATCTTGAGGTTATTCTATTATCTTATTGTCCGTTTTCTAATCGAGCAGAATTTATGTTACAACCTGTTATATATATATATATATATATAATATATATATTATGCGGGTTGCTTCTACAGAGCTTCAATTTAATATTTAGGAGAAATCCAATGACAAGGAGAATTGTAAATGCCATGAAAAGTCTTCTTTATTGCGCAACGTTTCGAGCAATACGCTCATCTTCAGGCTGTTTAATAACAATGTGAAATTAAAATCAATATTGAATGAAAAACAAACAGAAATTTCTATAACCTATTCGTAAAGACAAATTTTAAAAGACTGAGAAAAGAGGGTTAAGTTCTAAGTTATACAGATTTACATATAAAATTAAGAAGTTATTTTTAAATACATGTAGTAAATGTGAAATTAATACACTGGAAAAATTACCAATAGTACACTGGAACAATGGAGCTATCTACCTTACACAGCAGTATCCGAGGCCGACTAATTTGAGCAGAGGAAACGGGAACGAAGGATGGCGAGGGAGATAGGGGAAGGAGGGATTATAAGGAATTGGGGAAGGAGGAGGGATCATAGCAAATTGAGAGGGACGGACGATGAGTCAACATTCAGACTAGGGGACAATGCTTTAATGAAAAGGGATTCTAAAATTCTTAGTGAGTTGGGACAAGTATTACAACCAAGAATTTTAAAATTGTCTAAAGTGACATCAATTTTGCATTTGATGCTATGTTCACGAATGCTGGAGGCTTCCTTAGTTTTTAAAATTTTACCTGTTCGGCCACTTATTCCCATATGCGAATAAAATCTAGCCCTGAGAGAGCGAACAGTGCTGCCGATGTAATTCCCAAGGAGACACCTGGGGCAGGTAAATAAATATACAACACCGCTACGCAACGAGTCAGGGGTTCGATCCTTCGCTGAGAAAAAGCTACCTAAAGACGTTTTATTAATAAATATGATGCGGAAATCAGTATGATAAAAAAATTTCCTTAACAATTTTGTAAATTTAAGCTTAAATTCCTTATTCAAGGGACCCATTTCAGGTACCAAGAAATATTTTATATCCTTCGGCACTGTAATACATGGAAGTTGAGGGCTATAAACATTATTTAAGAAGGATCTAATTAGTTTGTCTACATATTGAACAGGAAAACTATTATTAGTAAAGTATGATCTTAGATTATTAAATTCATCATTAAGTAAGGTAAAATTAGAGGTCAAATTATATCCTCTGAACAGGAGAGTTTTAATACAAGACATCTTATAGTTGAAATCAGTAAAACTAAAAAAATTCATGCCCAAACCAGTGAAAGTGGGTTTCCTATAAACTGATGTAGTAATAGAATCACCGTTTTTCGAAATTAAAAGATCTAAGAAGGGGAGGGAGCCATTTTGCTCAGTTTCCATTGTATACGTTATATTGGGGTGCAAAGAATTTAGGAAGTGATCTTACTAAATTCAAACAAATTCTAGAACCTGTAAATAAAGTCATTGTAAGGTTAGAAGACCAGGTTAATAGATTTCTGTCACGACTAAAGTCCTTAAAGATAATAAAAAATGATACTTACTCTCAGTTGTTCGCATCTGGTGCTAATCTTGCTCAATTATACTGTCTGCCTAAAATCCATAAAGCTGGAACACCTCTCCGTCCTATTTTAGCTTCGTATAACTTACCCACCTTTCAATTGGCAAAATTTGTTGTTCGTCTCCTGTCCCCCTTTGCGAAAAATGTTTACACTATAAATAACTCGTTTGAATTCCAAAAAGAACTCCTGGGTAAAAACTTCGATTCAAAAAGTTTTTTGTCAGTTTTGATGTAAAGTCACTTTTCACAAATGTACCTGTATCTGAAACTATTGCCATTATTTTAGATAGGGTTTTTAGCTCAGTTGATAATTTTCATGGTTTTTCATTGTCTCATTTGAAGGAACTTTTAGAATTGGTCTTCAAACAATGCTATTTCACTTTCAACAATAAGGTTTACCAACAAATTGATGGGGTAGGGATGGGATCACCAGTCGGACCGTTAGCAGCTGACTTTTTTATGACTCATTTAGAAAGTGTAATTTTTAGACAATCTCCCACTCATCTCAAGCCAATTTTCTATCGACGCTTCGTTGATGATTCGATAGCAGTCTTTGATAATGCGGTACAAGCGCAACAATTCTTTAACTTCCTAAATTCTTTGCACCCCAATATAACGTATACAATGGAAACTGAGCAAAATGGCTCCCTCCCCTTCTTAGATCTTTTAATTTCGAAAACGGTGATTCTATTACTACATCAGTTTATAGGAAACCCACTTTCACTGGTTTGGGCATGAATTTTTTTAGTTTTACTGATTTCAACTATAAGATGTCTTGTATTAAAACTCTCCTGTTCAGAGGATATAATTTGACCTCTAATTTTACCTTACTTAATGATGAATTTAATAATCTAAGATCATACTTTACTAATAATAGTTTTCCTGTTCAATATGTAGACAAACTAATTAGATCCTTCTTAAATAATGTTTATAGCCCTCAACTTCCATGTATTACAGTGCCGAAGGATATAAAATATTTCTTGGTACCTGAAATGGGTCCCTTGAATAAGGAATTTAAGCTTAAATTTACAAAATTGTTAAGGAAATTTTTTTATCATACTGATTTCCGCATCATATTTATTAATAAACGTCTTTAGGTAGCTTTTTCTCAGCGAAGGATCGAACCCTGACTCGTTGCGTAGCGGTGTTGTATATTTATTTACCTGCCCCAGGTGTCTCCTTGGAATTACATCGGCAGCACTGTTCGCTCTCTCAGGGCTAGATTTTATTCGCATATGGGAATAAGTGGCCGAACAGGTAAAATTTTAAAAACTAAGGAAGCCTCCAGCATTCGTGAACATAGCATCAAATGCAAAATTGATGTCACTTTAGACAATTTTAAAATTCTTGGTTGTAATACTTGTCCCAACTCACTAAGAATTTTAGAATCCCTTTTCATTAAAGCATTGTCCCCTAGTCTGAATGTTGACTCATCGTCCGTCCCTCTCAATTTGCTATGATCCCTCCTCCTTCCCCAATTCCTTATAATCCCTCCTTCCCCTATCTCCCTCGCCATCCTTCGTTCCCGTTTCCTCTGCTCAAATTAGTCGGCCTCGGATACTGCTGTGTAAGGTAGATAGCTCCATTGTTCCAGTGTACTATTGGTAATTTTTCCAGTGTATTAATTTCACATTTACTACATGTATTTAAAAATAACTTCTTAATTTTTATATGTAAATCTGTATAACTTAGAACTTAACCCTCTTTTCTCAGTCTTTTAAAATTTGTCTTTACGAATAGGTTATAGAAATTTCTGTTTGTTTTTCATTCAATATTGATTTTAATTTCACATTGTTATTAAACAGCCTGAAGATGAGCGTATTGCTCGAAACGTTGCGCAATAAAGAAGACTTTTCATGGCATTTACAATTCTCCTTGTCATTGGATTTCTCCTAAATATATATATATATATATATATATATATATGCCGTTTTAAACAACCCAATTTAAAGAAAACCCTGGAACTAGTACCAAGAAAATGTTATTTTGGAAACTTCACGTTCCTCTGCAGACTCACACTTGTGACTCATTCATTTTTCTTAAGAGGATTTACCCACTCCAATATTTTTTTCCTTCCTCTGCAACCGAGTGAAGAGCTTCGCTCGTGTGACGTGGAAATCATTGTTCGCTTTTGTGCTTTAAGGCGTTTCTTCATTTCAGTTCGGTAAATAGAACAGAAATAAAAATCCCAACGTCTTTTTTCTTAATTAATTAAGACGCTCAGTTATATTTACTGCAATATTCGTTCCACTTCATTTAGTCAGTTGCCAATTGAGTCACTTCGAAATATATACAGTAGGGCCTGCCCTATATACAGGGTGTCCCAGAATTAACTATCTATTTCAATGAAATCGGACAAATTTTTTAAAAACACACTTTTATTTATGTTTATCATGTTTAATATATGTCAAAAATGTATAAATTTCTAAAATTTTTTCATAATTTTATTTTCATAATTTTTTCATTATCTGGTCCAATGAAAGACCGTCTGAAGTCATAGAATGGCAAAGAGACTCTCCAAAAGTTAACGTGTGGCTTGGAGTGACCAAATCCAAAATTTATGGTGCTCCATCTTGTTGAAACACAACATTATCAAGAATGCCATCATCAAGAAGCTGTGGTTCGAGAAACTGCTGAAGCATATCAAGGTAGACGGTACCTGTTACAGTTGCTTCGGCAAAGAATGGGCCATAAATTTTGGATTTGGTCATTCCAAGCCACACGTTAACTTTTGGAGAGTCTCTTTGCCATTCTATGACTTCAGACGGTCTTTCATTGGACCAGATAATGAAAAAATTATGAAAATAAAATTATGAAAAACATTTAAAAATTTATACATTTTTAACACATATTAAACATGATAAACATAAATAAAAGTGTTTCTAAAAAATTTGTCCGATTTCATTGAAATAGATAGTTAATTCTGGGACACCCTGAATAATATAATGTATATACTGGGTGTCCCATTCGAAACGAAACAACTTTGAAACTCTGTAATTTTTAAAGTATTAATGTGTGAATCTTGAAACTTTGCCAGTTAGTACACCATATGCACAAATTTTCGTCATAATGTTTGTTGTTTGTTTCAGTTTGAATTATGTTTACCCGACAAGAAAAAGCGAAATGTGCGTTATGGATGGCTGAGTTAAAGTCCCCTACTCTGGTGCAACGGCGATTCCGTACAACCTTTCACAAGGAACCACCCACCAGAAGAGACCTAATGCATGGAACAAGAAATTTGAGGAGACTGGCAGTATTCTAAAGGAACACTCTGGAGGCTGAATAAGATCGGAGGAAGATGTTGAACGAATACGCGGCGCCTTTGGTAGTATCTAATGTATCTAACTGTTATAATTTACAGATATCATATGAAACTTTATGACATTGATTATTTACTGTGTGAATATTACATTGTTTGCATCATTCAATAAAAAATTATAAGGTTTCAAAGTTGTTTCATTTCGAATGGGACATCTGGTATATAACCTGCCATTCAGTTTGACCAGTATATATATATTTAGGACGGAGTGAAACCAGACAAAAGTTTTCTTTCCCTTTCGGCACACTGAAATTATACTGTGGTTTTTAACTAGGAAACACAAAGAAAACTGAAGTAATATTCTGGCGTATCTTGAACTGCTCCATCTTTGCCAAACTATGAAATAGGTGTCGTAACTGGGTATACGGTGGTTTACAACTGATTCTTGGCTATGTTGTGGAGTAAACAAATACTAGATATAACCCACACAAAACTTAAAAATATATCTTCTGCAAATAATTTTAAGGTTATTTAATGAATTTCTATTTTCTTTTTTCTTTTCTGGATTAATGATATTCTCGAATTTAGTGTTTTGTTGCAAGGAATATAAAGAAACAAAAAGAAAAATAACCATGTTTTAAAATTTGTTTTATTAAATACATATAGAATATAGAAACACACAGCAAATGAGTACACAAATGGTAATTGCAAAAAACAACCTTAACGTTTCGAATAAAGAAGGCAAACTTTTAGCAAAATCCTTTTTGGTTTCTACGTCTGGCATCAAACTACGTGGAATCATTCTAGCTCTGATAAAACCATTTCGTGCTTCCAGAGCCGCCGAGAGGGTGGGGAAGCCGGGATAAATCCCTGGGGCCTGGACCTCTAGGGGGCCGGAAAGAGGGGGAGGGACATACTCTAAAAATATTAATAAAACAATTGATTAAATAACAGAGAGGAAATATAATTAATGAACATACATTTTATAGAGATTATCATAGTCAAACTGAAACAGATAAAATATTATTTGTGGTCCTCCAATGCCCAACACCGACTGACAGGTCTGAGAACCGTTGTAATTGAAATCCAGTTAGCCCGTACTTTAAATTTCATCATAATCATTTACCACTTTGCCAGAAAGAAGGCAAAGAAAGTAACTCCTAATTATGAAAATCTTGCAGTAAACAATTGTCTTGCCTGCATGGACTGGTACTGCATTTGTAAATTGTATGGTGATAGAATTAATAAAATTGATTCGAAAAATAAAACGGTCATTTTCCTCGGAGTTGTTTATTCATACTGTATGTTTTGAATAGTGACTTGGACATATAATCAGTTTGCTTGTTATGTACACAAAAAACATTCATAATAAAATACTGACTAAACATGGGGGTCCATATACCAATCCTTCCCCGGGGCCCGGAGCAGCTTTTGGCGGCCCTGTGTGCTTCAAACCCAAATAACGAACTTGAAGAGTCCGTCATTAATTTAATACAACACTATAAATTCTGGGTATGATCGGGATAATTTGGAATGTTCAATGCGGTTTCTTTCATAGCTAAAATTTCTGCTTTTATTAGCTTCATTGTAAGAGATGGCTCATTTAGTTTCGTATCATTCCAATTAATTATTTCATCCCAGTCCTTTGCATCAAAATTAAGATTAGGAACCTTGAAATCTCTCAGTTCTAAATTTTGACCAGTCTCACTTCGCATATCCATGATTTTGCTAACAGCTTTTTTACGTTTTTCCCTAGCTGAGTCACACAACATTGCCAGAAGAATATTTTCCGGGTGAGCAAGGTGTGCCTTTCGCGATATATACTTCTTAACAATTTCTACTGATTCTCTAAGCCAGGGGCTCCCAAATTGTGTTCCGCGGAACACTTCTCAGGGTATACAAGTGTTCCGCGGAACACCAATTTGGGAACCCCTGCTCTAGGCAAATGCTTAACCCTATTAATAGCAAAAAGCACATGCCTTGGGCCATCTATACAATTAGGTCTAACCAATTAGGACCATAATTTGTCACAATGAGGTGTATTATTGTGTAAAGTTTCTTTGTTGTTTTCACTGTTGAAACATAAAGCCTACAAACTTAGTAGCAAGAGTTAACCATCTAGCATGACTAAGAAGACCTGGCTTTACATGAGCAAGGTGTTCATCAACTGCACCATTTCTGATTGCTGAAATAATGCAGTATAAGTACTGCTGATCTCCACTAACATCATCATTAATGTGCTGTGCCAGATATAGTAATTCTTTACCACTAATTATAGGTTTGAATTGTACTACTGGATTGTTTTCACAGAACTAAATGACTCTTCCAATAGGACCAACAAAGGTACTTGTCCCAGATGTTGTACCATCCAATGTTTCAAAAATATGTCTTAGAGGTAATTCATTTGTATGAAGCATACAAATGAACCATTGAAGTGACCTACCAAGTGCTTCCTCCATAACATGAATCACACCTGCTTTACAACCAACGTCGGTATTTGTGCTATCACAGCCGATTACAGCTGTATCATTTTGTAGATGTCTCTCTTAAATAACTGACAATACTGAATTTGCTATGTCTGCGGCCTTACTCGATGCTGGTGTCTGATGGATAATATACTCTCCACCTGATTCAGCAATCATTACATAGTGTTCTTCACCATTCTTTACACTCTATCACCTCACCTATCATTCACTTTCACTTTACTTAAAGTCTGATCCTTTCGACCATCGAAGTATATGAAAGTAATAGGATTCACTTTATCACTTTTCAATGTTTTTCGAAATCTTTCTCTTTCTCTCCGCGCTTTAATTCTGTCTATTACGAGATGGTCATCTTCTCTGGTGATCATACCAACGTCTAACAAAGTTGCAGTTGCAATAGCAGCAGTAGCACGATCTGATACACCAAATCTATCTGCCTGCATTGCAACATCCCGCCAAAACATTTTCATTTGGCTTCTAGTATTTTCAAAACCACAGTCTTCAGTTTCCATTATCCCATTGTCACTGTTTTCATCTGAAGAATTTTCTACTAAGCTCAAAGGTTGAACTTCAGTGGAACGATTGATGGTTTTCTTTTCTTTACTTACTTGTTCTGAGAGCTTCCACTTGTATCTCTCTTGTAAAATTTGTGTGGCATACACATCTATACTACCTATGTACATTTTATGATCACTCCTCTGATCAAGTAGAAACTGTAATTCCTCTTTTGGTACTTTTTATCTCTCCGAGATATGCAATTTATGTGAATTTCTTCAAATCATCACTGCATCCTATGTCTGTATGAGATTTTAAATTACGTTTACATTTACTCGTATATCAAACAAATTACTGAGACCATTCAAATATTAATTTTTTAGTTTCACTGATGTTTTTGATCTACTGAACGTTGCTCCTCTTTCTATGAATTTTGCTACCTTTTGAAACAGCTTTTTCCTGAACTATGGGGATTGATGCTTGCTGTCAAAGCTTTAGTAGCTCCTCAGTTATTTGGCTGATGATTGGCTTGTTAGTTGCATTTTTCCTTTCTTTGAGATAGAGAAAGTACCGGGCCACTTGTAAATTAGTTGGCAAATGATTATGAGGTAACTTCTCAGCAGTTCCAAAAATACAATGTTGCTTAGAATGCCTTGTGCTCACAAATGTTTTCCTTGCTGAATAGCATGGCGAACTTGAAAGCGTAGATGCTGCTGCATGGAAAGTTGTTGGTGTAGAGATGCTGCCTGGAAAGTTGTTGGTGTAGAGATGCTGCAAGAGGGGATGTTGCTAGCTTGATGTGAAAGAAGGATATTGTTTCAATTGTGGAGACACTGGTTTGTGGGATACTGAGTCCATCTCTTCTCTTCTATAGGTGAATTGTTAACTGAAAAATAAGAACAAAAACTCAAATAAATTTCAGTGAATTTTAATTGCTTAAAGAAAAACAACAAATATTTACTCAGTTTACTCACGTCAGCCAAATGTACATTGTAACAAGCGTAACAGAGCATTTTTTTATCTAATTTTTCATAGTATGCTCACCAGCTTCTTACCTCTGGATTCTGTAGCTGAGGGACAACTACTGCAGCTGGCTGTCTGGCGAAATGTGGTGCCTGGGTTGTCAGAAGACACGATACGTACAAGTATACAGTACGACCTTTGCAGGAATACTTAAATCTGGGAGTAACGCAAAATAATATATTAAAGGTGTTTGTGGGGCAAGTGAAGATCATGAGTTTTTCAATACCTCACAGTACTATGGAGGGCACCGCTCAGCAGAGGATTCTCTTTAAATGGGGTGTGTAAGGACAGAGAGTATCCCCTAACCCAAGACGCTGCCTCCCTATATCCCACAACACTTGTGTTGAGCTGTGGGATCTATCCCCACAAAGCCTTAATTTTACTACCTTAAACTATACCCAATCTATCAACATATGCGTCTAATCGATTCTTAAACATGTTTATAGACGTGCTACTAATTACTTCTACCGGCAAACTATTCCAGCATTAACTATTCTATGCGTAAAAAAGTTTATGGCAACTGCTGTCTCGAACCTTCTACTTGTCAACTTACACCCGTTATTTCTAGTCCTATTATATTGAGATATTTCGAAAAAGCTATCTCTATCTACGTTATCGAACCCATTCATAATTTTGAAAACCTGGATTAGATCACCCCTTAACCTCCTAGTCTCGAGTGTTGTCAATTTTAACTCCTTAAGCCTATTCTCGTACGACTTTGACCTAAGCGACTGAATCATCTTAGTTGCTCGTCTTTGAACTCTTTCGATTTCGTCTATATCTTTGCGCGTATGCGGATTCCAAAATTGGACTGCGTACTCCAAATGGGGTCTAACTAATGCTTTATAAAGAGGAACTATAATATCGCGCGATTTGTACTCAAAATTTCGAGCAATAAAACCTTACACTTTGTTCGCCTTATTGACCGCTGCTGTACTTTGTTTCGCTACTTTTAAATCACTAGTGACTATAACTCCTAAATCTTTTTCCTGCTCTACGCTTGTTAAATCTTTCCCTGACATACTACAAGCAAAATTACCGTTACGCGAACCTATATGCAAAATTTTGCACTTATCCACGTTAAATCTCATTTGCCATGTGACTGACCAATCAACGATTTTATTCAGATCTTCCTGAATTTTACCTCTATCTTCGTCATTAATCGCCCTACACCCAGCTTCGTGTCATCCGCAAACTTTGAAACTGTACTGACTTGGCCGACATCTAAATCGTTAATATATATAAGAAAAAGCAAGGGGCCCAATACAGAACCCTGAGGAACGCCACTCGCTACATTAGCCCAACACGACTCCGCTCCATCAACGACCACCCTCTGTTTCCTACCTCGCAACCACTCTTCTAGCCAATTTATTACTACACCCCTGATTCCATGAGCCTTAGTTTTTTCAATGAGTCTTTTGTGCGGCACGGTGTCAAACGCTTTTTGAAAATCTAAATACACTACATCAACCGCCCGATGTCTATCGTAAACGTCAACCGCGCTTTGGAAAAATTCTAAAAGATTAGTTAAGCAAGATTTGTTTCGCCTAAATCCGTGCTGCGTATTTCTAACTAGCTTATGGAATTCTAAGTGTTCGACTGTACGATCCCTAATTATTGATTCCAGTAGCTTACCTACAACAGACGTTAAACTGATTGACCTATAATTTCCCGCCGCACCTTTATCGCCTTTCTTAAAGATAGGTGTTACGTTTGCTAACTTGAAATTATCTGGTACGCACCCCTCAGAAATAGACGGATTAAAAATCTTTGTTAGCGGCACAACAATGCTATCTTTTAATTCTTTTAGTTGTATGGGATATATGGAATCCGCCCCGGTGATTTAGGCGTTTTCATTTTATCAATATGGCGCATTACCTCCCCTCCACTAACGACAATATTATCCAAAATATTACCATTATCAAAAGGTATTATGTCTATGACCGTAGGGATATTCGTTACATCTTCTATAGTAAAAACTGACGTAAAAAATTCGTTTAGCAAGGTAGCCATTTCCTTGTTTTCAGAAACTAGATCTCCGTTTACATTTTTCAATGGACCCAAGACACTTTTTACTGGATTTCTATTATTGACGTATTGAAAGAATCGCTTGTGGTTTTCTTTACCGTCACGAGCTATGGAGATTTCAAATTCGCGCTTGGACTTTTTTATTACACTTTTCGCTTCACGCCTCAGAGATATGTAGTTGTTTCGTAACAACAAATTGTCTTTATCGCACTTATGTTGCCTATAAGCCCTATCTCTACTCTTTATAATGTCTCCTACTCTAGAAGTAAACCACAAGGGCTTGTTGTTTACTTTTGCACGCTTAATTTTGTACTGTACACATTCCTCATTTATAGTCCTAAATACTGTTTCGAACGATTCCCACATTAGTTTTGCGTTGGAGTTCCCCATCACGTTTTCCCAATTGACGTGTGACAATTTATCTCGAAATTTACAAAAGTCTGCGTGCTGGAAGTTAGGAATTTTAGTCGAGTTAGTTGGTTTCGAGTGACTTACTGAGAGGACAAACTCTACCATATTGTGATCGCTATTGCTTAACGGTTCTATTACTTGAAGATCAATAATTAGCCTATCATCCGTAGTTATTACTAAATCTAAAATACTGTCCAACCTCGTAGGTTCCCCAACCTTTTGACTTAGAAAGCTATCCTCGAGAAAATTAACTAAACGATTACCTTCCGCGTCTCCCTGCATTGTATCGTAATTCACGTTGGCGCAATTAAAGTCACCCATAACTAAAACCTGCTCACTACCGATTATTCTCTTTAGTTCACGATATAACGCTTCGTCCGTATCAGCTGTTTGATTAGGGGGCCTATATATAACCGCAACAAGAAGTTTGAAGTCGTTTAATTTAAGTTCTGCTATAGTCGCATCTATCGGTTCTGGAATTGAGTGCTTTACTTCTATAACGTTCGCAATATTATCTTTGATATTTTTTAATTTAATTGCTTGTAAAGACAATGATTTAATTGCGATAAACGAATCGTGGCTTAGCACTGAAACACGTGACTTTGTAGGGGAGTATCAAATTAAAGGTTATAGACTTTTTGTTAAAAACAGAATAGGTAGGCGAGGAGGCGGTGTTATGTTGTATATCATTCATTTATTTTATTTCGTAGGCTACGAGCATTTAAGGATAGAACCTTCAAATTGTTTGTAATTACGACACCTTCGCGAGCGCAGGGGAAATTTATAGAATTTACGCTGGGACCGTTCGAGTTACGGCAGCCTGAAAAGAAGAGACAGTATTATGAAATAGTCTTCCTAAACGCGCAGCTCCTACGTCATTAAGATGAAGTCCATCTTCGAGGAGCAAGTCCCTCCTGCCGTAGAAACTGTTCCAAAAATTCGCATAATGCACTCCTTCCTGTTGGCAAAGAGACTTTAGGTTATTGTTAATATAGGTCGCCTTGCTGTAGAAATCGTTACGTTGGATAATTCGAGGAAGTATACCTGTTAAGACAATCTTATTAGTTTTCTCCTTTAGTCGCTCTAATAAGTCCCTGTACCTAGCCAGCAGTTTTTCCGATCTAGAATTTAAAACGTTATTAGTACCGACATGAATAACATACGTTGTGTCCTCTGCGGTACCGTCTGTAAAATGGTCAACACTATTAGTTATATCCTCCACCCTTGCACCAGAGTAGCAGTAACGGCGCCTACTACGAGGGTTTCTCCAACAGAATTCCTCGAGCTGCCCCCGAACAATGGAATCGCCAACGAGTCGTATTTCGGGTTCATCAGCATCTTCGAAACCTAAAACAGAAGACTTATTGCTTGTTATTACTGGTAGACAAGTCTTTGCTTTTCGCAATGGGGCTCCATTTCGCACTCGAACGAAGGGTTGGGAACTAGGGGAAGAGAGAGGGCTATTAATACTATTTATATTATTAGTAGAAACTGAGGCAGGAGGGGTCGTAACTGGAGTCTCAAGGGAATCCAATTTTGCCGTCAGAAGCATCACTCTTTCTTGAAGCCTCTCCCTGGCCTCCCTCTCACGGTCTAATTCGTTCCTCAGGACTTCCATGCTTGAGCACCACCTGCAAACTAACAGTTCATTATTATTAGCCATTGTAAACGCGTAAGCGGCAAATTTCCCTTCACAGCGACTGCAAGTACTTGACGGGGGTACCATGCTTTTAATTAGTTAAAAAACAAAAAAAACAAAAACGAGCGTTTGGAAATTAATAATTTACAACGTAGGTCTACCGCGTGCTTATTGTGCCGTCACCTGCGGAAACCCACAAAATTGTTCTTGAAACGCAGAAACAGGTTCTTGTAACGCAATTTTATGCTAAATGAATATATAATTAAGCTACCGACGAAAGAAATGTTAAATAAAAAGTATTAAATTAAACTTATCTGGTCGCTGTTTACCGACTTAATCCCTTTTTTCCCACGGTAGGTGACCCTTTTGGAGGTCAGGTAGTGTGTGAAGGAAAAATGAACGTTAAGAAACCACGTTTCTGATAGATTTGAAAAACAACAAAGGCAAACCAAGGGAATTTCAACCTTATGAAACCCCGTGTAGTAATAGATTCGGGAACAAACAAGGCAATAGCCTTGGTTTAGTCAAGTAATATAGTTATGAATAAATTCAATAAATGAAATATATTCGTTAATGAATGATTAGTAACACGAAGTAATTTAGTTAAGAATGCAC
>JAJOZX010001450.1:55000-210000 GCA_023014485.1 Bathynomus jamesi
TGTATACGGTATAATGCAGTTTCATAGTGATATAGTAGATACTACAGTTATTTATAGTGGTTAAAAGTCCGTAAGTTCTCAGCATTCAGCTATGGCTACTACAGTAGGTAGTATAACGCTACTTCACTGAAATTTTAGGAAGCATAACGCCGTTATACCGCGTTACCCCTCGACTACACCCCTGCTGAGCACTTCTAACGAGGGAGTCAAGCGTGACGTCTGTTCCGTTAGTGCTGATAATCCCAGTGATCGGAAAAATTTTACTCTACCAGCTTCCTATGCTGTAGTACCCCCAACTGAACTACCCAACACAGATATTTTCATGACCCCTTGCAATGACCCGGTTGTTCCTGGAGCGTCCAGAATCCCAGGGTCCATCGTGAAGGAGGAGGTCTGGTTAGCCCATGTGTCTCACATACTGGACAAGGAGAGAATTGAGGTGGGAGACGTCATAACCTGGTCAGGTTATAACGCTAGCCTTCAGAAAGACAATGTGCGCCCTCGCCCAGAGATCAGGATTTTATCACTCTTTGTAGGGAAAGCGCAATCCCCAGCCATGATCAAACATTCAATGGAGGTTGTAAAAGATGGAATTGACTTTTTAAATCCAGGGCAAACCCCCGTCATTGGCATGGACCAACCATTGTATAGTCTGGCAAAACGAATCCAGTGGAAGTACCCAGAGCAACTTGGTGAAGACAAGATACGTTGTGATGATGGAAGAGCTTCACATTGAGATGGTGCTGCAGGAGATCCTGGGAAAGTGGCTTGATGGCTCAGGGTGGGATCACACGTTGGCTGAAGCAGGCGTTCTATCACCTGGTCGTGCTCATTCGGCGTTGAGTGCCTCTAACGTGAAAATAACTCGATATGCACACCAACTGTCCTTTGCTACTCTTCACATATTGAGGGAAGAGGTGTACCCAGTGTCACAAGGACAAGCAGCATATCCAACAGTCCAATACTGGACACAGACAAAGGATCTCCAACTAATGTACTGCAGGTTAATCAGTCTCAGGGAGAGGGACATTTTGAACTCTATGTCCAAGTGCTTGGTGAGAAAATCTCATGGTGTTTCGCTCTCGACCATCCAAACTACGCACGGTGGCTGCCAATACATGTGAGAGACCTGATGCAGTGAAGGACAAACATCCAACAGTGTACCACGAGTTTATGAAGGGCAGCTTCGTTGTACAGAGGTCAGAGAACTGGTATTCCATGATGATGAAAGACCAATTACATGAACACAAACGATCACATCAAGGGAGATGGATGTGCATTTGGCCTTTACGACGAGCCGATTGCCCTCCTCATATGGATGCTAGCTTCTCCCTAGCACGCAGCCATCATCTCCATTTATGAGGACTTCATGTCATGGCACCACACGTCAAGTTCCTCCTCTCATCACGAAGAGGCAGAGAGCCTCCAGATTCGTTTTCACAGTGACGTGAAGTCTCTGGTGCGAACCCTAAAAGAGCATGGCAATACATTCAGTGACACAAGTTCTTACCTTACTACCCTTGACACTAAATTGGTCATGGATGCGATAAACAAAAGCAATAAACAAAGCAAAAAGAGTTGCGGGACAGGTACTAAAAACGTTCAAAAGGAGGGACAAGACAGTAATGATTACCCTGATGAGAACGCTGATCATACCAAAACTTGAATACTGCTCAGTCTTGACGTCCCCATATAAAAAGGAAGAAATTAATAAACTAGAAGAAACGCAGAGACATTTCAAACAAAGATTGATGGCTGCAAAGAATTCAACTACTGGGAAATACTACGTAAACTAACTCTGTACTCCCTGAAAAGAAGAAGAGAGAGATACACCATAATCTACATATGGAAAATTATCGAAAACTGGTACCAGAACTTAAACCAAACCCAATTACCATCGAAACAACGCTGGAAAATAGGAAAGGCAGAATGTGTAGTGTTTCCAAATTAAAGGCCCGACAAGGGACCTCCTCATCACTGAAGGAAAATAGCTTGGTTGTCAGGGGGCCAAGACTTTTTAACCAGTTTCCAAAGGACCTCAGAAACGTTACAGGGGTCAAAGTTGAAGTCTTCAAAAGAAGACTAGATGCCTGGCTCAGAACGGTACCAGATGAGCAGGGTGTACCTGGCTATGTGCGTTGGAGAGCGCAAGAGAGCAACTCGCTCCTCCATCAAGCCAGGTCTAGAGGCGGAGTCACCAGCTTGACTTTCGTGTGAAGAGAGACCAACGCTCGGAACCTGAACCTTGGTTTACCTTGGTTTTGCTTCCACCCGAATTGTCCACCTTAGACCTACAGTTTAACGTGGAATCCGAACCACGCCCCACCAGCATCCCAGCGTCGTAATCACTAAGCTACCCAGGGTACCCATTTATCTACCAACTAATTTCTTTATTGTGTGGAAAGATGAACAGGTGGGTTTTGCTGCGCGCTGCCTGCCGTCACCGGGTCTGAATCCCGCGGCAGATGGATTCGTAGTTAGCGACGCTAGCCACTACACCACCGAGCCGCATATATATATGCGGCTCGGTGTATATATATATATATATTATATATATATATATAATATATATATATATATATATTAAAACACAGACCGTGCATGAAACAAGGAACTCTTCTGGGAAATTACATCCACTATAGTTCGAATAAGTAATGATAAATGACAAATACTATAGTTTTTTCTTTTTCATGATGGAAAGCCCAACGTGGGCACCGGGTTACTCGCAAAGAGGCCCCAAAAATATAGCTACCCTCACCAGCTATCTGCAAAGCAGATAAGATCCAGCTTTGGGAGAGGATCTAGGGTTTACAGCTTACACCTAGCCTACTACATTCAGGACCTCAATATAAGAAACTCGTTGCATTCACGTCGGATTGAATACATCAAAGAAAATGGGGTAACTATTGTATTTTTAGACAAAAAACAAAACTTAAACCTCAATGAAATTTTTTTATTTTTCAGGTTTTTGTTGGATTTGGAATTGGTAATTTCTGATAATTAGTAGCAAATATTGCTTCTGCTTCAAACATTAGAGCTACAAGGAGTCAATCAAAACCACATTTTATATGTGGAACCGCACAAGAGCTTCCTCTTACAACATCATTGCCAACAAATAAACAGGTGGGCCAATACCATGTCCTTTTAAAAGAAGTCACTTCAGTGACTTCACATAACTCTGATACTTTTAACAAAATTACTGAAGATATACTCTGTATTTGGAGAAAAACTTCAATTCCTGCAATAGCTGACAAATCAGTTTATATCAAATTAAAGCGGTTCATCGGCAAAGCAAACGATCTTAGTAGATCAAAAAGTAGTGTCCAAATGAGAGAAAATTTTAATGACACCTTGGAAGAATTATTCGATATCAGTGCCTGTAAATGCCCTTTTATCTCCCATCAAAACTTTGGCTGTCCTGAGAGCTGCGAAGATGTTCACATAAGATGCACCTGTCGAAGAGAACTGAAGGTATGTACCAAAAGAAGAGCTTCTGTTTTTACAGGATCAGCGATCGACGCGTATAATGAAAATAGGGGGTGATGATAAAGTCATGACAAAAAGAATTCAAAAAATGCAGTCTAGGAAATTGCGGACAGAAGAAGGAATGGTTAAAAGAAGAAGAGAAATGAAGGACTCTCATATTTTAACCGAAATAGAGTGCTTTTCAGATGTAGAGAGTACTTCCACACAATATGAATTAGACCCACATCAGAGTGAATCAGACTGAGTCAGTTGCCATACAAGGTCAAATGAGACTTCCATTGTCTACTGTAGCGATGGAAGCCGACAGATTTGGAATTTCAGATCGAGCAGCAGCTGCTTTGGTTTCAGCTGCTTTAGTTGATTATGGAGCAATCACTAAAGAAGATAGTACGCTTTTGAATGACAAGAACAAAATCCGACGGGAAAGAGAGAAAATGAGAAAAGGTTTGGTGATGGAGAATAAAGCTAATCCTGCTGTCATATCTGCTATATTTCTTGACGGAAGAAAGGACAAGACTTTGGTGAAGGTGAAGAAAGGAAACAAATGGTACGGAGACTCCATTAAAGAGGAACACTATGTTTTGGTGTCTGAGCCAGGAAATGAATATTTAACCCATGTAGTTCCTTCTTCTGGTAAAGCTCAAGATATAGCTGAAAGTTTGTTCTTCTTTCAAGAGTCAGCTATTAATGAGAGCATTCGTCTCATAGGATGTGACAGTACAAATACCAACACAGGTGCCAAGGGAGGGATCATCTACCTAATAGAACAAAAACTAAAGAAACCGTTACAATGGAGCATTTGTATGCTTCATACAAATGAACTTCCCCTTCGACACTTCTTTGAACATTTTGATGGTAAAACAAAAGGTCCAACATGTTTCACTGGAAAAATCGGAGTAGCACTGAAAGAATGTGAAACAATGCCTGCAGTCAATTTCAAACCAATTAGAGAAGCATTGATTTAACACACATATCAGAAGAGGTTATCGATGATCTTAGCCAAGATCAACAGTATTTGTACAAAATTATTGTGGCTATAAGTAGTGGGAATGTCCCAAAAGATTTGGAAAATACAAAATCCGGACCACTGAACCATTCTCGATGGCTGACTTTAGCAAATCGTGTCTGCCGCCTATACATTGCAGAGAAAACTCCTTCATTGGCTCCTTATTCAATAATTTTCTTCATTGTTACAAATTATGGACCAAGCTGGTTCGATATCAAGAGTAGACCATATATATGGAATGGACCACATCACATATTTGGAGCAATTAAAATATTTCATCTTCTTCCAAAGGATGTTCAGAATGTAGTGAAGCTTTACATTGCTTGAAACGCATATTTTGCTCATTGCGAAAATGTTCTGATACCAATGTTATCAGATACATCAGAACAAAAACGAAACAGAGCAGTTGATTTCATCATGAACATTAGAACAAAGACGGAAAATGTGTCTAAAATCAGAGAATTTAAGGTTCCTGAGATAAATTTCAACGCAAACGCATGGGATGATATTATTTACTGGTCAAAAGAAATGCTTGCTGAACCTTCCCTCACTATGGCGCTCACAAATATTGAACTCAATGCACTTAGGGTTAAAAAACTGTGCCTACCCAATTATCCACTTCATTCACAAAGTGTCGAGAGGGCAATAAAACTTATCACCGATGCGGTCTCATCTGTATATTCCCAAGAATCCCGTGATGGATTTATAAGATCAAGAATTAGGTCTCGTTCAATGCTGCCATGGATGGAAACCAAAAAAGAAACGACTTCACTTTTTGACAATTAGCTTTTAATTAGAGACTGAAATAATTCACCAAAATTTCATAAAATCAAACACTTCACGATTTTTGAAAAGGGATCTTTTTGGAAGTGTATTGATTATATATATGTTTCTGCAATTGTGGTAATAAAATGTCAATAATTTCTCTCGTTGATTAGTGTTGTTGTAGATTATAGTTTGAATAATCAAAATTATATAAAGTTATTAACTATTATCAAGGTAATATACTTCGGTCATTAAAGAATTTTTCATTTATTTAGAAAAAAGTGATTTATTTGTGATATTTACCGAGGTAAATTTTTATAAAATTTAAAATTCAGAAAATAATTTATAAAAGGGCACTTTCTAATGTATGTTTTAATTTTGAATCATTTTTATTATATAGTGTCTTTTAATTCGATGCATATTTTTCAAGTTATAAGCATTTATATGTTTGACTAGCGGCCATTTTGTTTTTCTCAAAAATGCGCTACTAGGGCAAAATTGATTTTTCTTTTATATCACTTTATGTCATCTATAGAACCCAATACAGCAAATTATAGGTGAAACCAATAAATATTCCACAAAGAATTGCGTTTCACCCCACCCTAATATATATATATAGTATAATTGAAAAATAAATAGTCCTATGATTCTGGACTTTTGAAACACAAATCCGGAATCACAGGAACATTTGAGGGGTCCCGCGTCTTAAGGTACCTAAGCGCCAAAATTAAAATTCGCAAGATATCGCCTCCAAAGTTCAGCAATATTCTCGCAATAGTATCTGTTATTAATTGAGCTAGAACGTTCATTTTTGGCTAAATTAGAGTTCTAAGTATGCTAATGAAGATGTTGATGAGTTTTTGGAATAGCTTTTCATATTTTATATTTTATATATATATATATATATATATTTTTTTTTTTTTTCTTATTATGCCGAACTTTGGGTGAACATTTGGCTGGTGAGAGAGGTGAAAAAAGTAGTTTGCTTCATAAGGTTTTCAACCATACTTCTAGTGTCGTAAGGTCATTATAACCCAAACCACGCGATAGAGGAAGGGTGAAAATAGTGATATCCATCAAAAACACATTTTCGCCTGTGGTGGCGCTTAGGTACCTTAAGACGCGCGACCCCTCATTTATTTTCCAATTATATTTTAAAATAATATATATATATATATATATATATATATATATATATATATATATATATATATATATATATAGTAATGCATTTTCTCTTCGAATAATACAGTTGGTAGCCTGTTTAAGGGTGAAAACAAAATTCCTGATTCTGTTTTCGGAAAAATATTTTTTTTTTATGCAGGAAGGAGGGGCCAAGGGCGAATGTCCGCAAAAGCGACCCTCCCCATAGAAGAAGAAGAGAGCAGAAATTAAGGTCCAGGGTTCTCAAGATACCTAGACACCCTGTGTTTGAAAGATTGGAGATCATAGATAGGGGGAAAGATGGATTGCGGAAGATATTTTCAGAGTTGGCGATTGAGTAGATAAAAGAATGAAAATACCGATTAACCTTTGCGTTAGAGAACTGGACAGAAGAGGAATGAGAATGTGTTGAAAGTCTGGCACTGCTTGCTCTCCGAAAAGGAGGAGGCATACAGTTAGAGAGTTCAGAAGAGCAGTCTCTGTTATACTAGCGATAGTAAAGAGAGATTGAGGCAACATTGCACCGAAGAGAGAGGAATTGATGGCAGTCAGTAAGAGGCGGGGAATTGATGAGACGAAAAGCCTTTGATTCCATCCGGTCAAGTACGGCTGTGTGGTTTGAGCCACCTCATACATCAGAAGCATACTCCATACAGTGGGGGTACAAGGACCATGTACAGGGAGAGCAACTGAGCGGGGATGAAGAAACTGCGGAGATGGTACAGCATACCTAAACTCTTAAAAGCTGTTTTGGAAAGAGAGTATATGTAATCTTTCCAGGAAATATTAGAAAATGAAACACCAAGAATGTTAAGAGAAGAGGAAGAATTGAGTTGTGTACTGTTGAAGGTGAGGGGATAGTCGGGTGAAAGATTGTGACGAGAAGACAGATGGAAGAACTGAGTTTCTGAGGCATTCAAATCCACAAGGTTTTCTCTGCCCCAATAAGAGATAGCAGAAAGAAACAGAGGTCAGGTGTACTATAGCTGTCCTACGCGAAGAATAGAGTGACTGTTGAGAGGGACGCTTTGCGAAGAGGGTGGAAAAGTGAAGAATGGAATCATCTGCATAGGAGCGAATAGGAGAGGATGTACGTATTTAAAGATCATTAATAAATTAAAGGAAAAAAGTAGGTGACAGGACAGAACCCTAGGGAACACCACTGTTGACAGCTTTAGGAGAAGAACAGTAGCCATCTACAACCGCAGCTATAGATGAACCAGAAAGGCACTGTGTTCCAAATTATTAAGCAGATTACATTTTCTCCAATGTTTTCAAAAGTTTTTCCTCGATTTCAATGAAATTTGTATAAAATAATCACTATATATAGCAGCATTGATGGTATTCATTTCGATAAGATATTTTGCTAATTAAAATAATTATCTAATTTTATTGAAAAATATGTAAAATATTGTGTTCCGAATTATTAAGCAAGTATTCTATTTACGGATCTAAATGGTGAAAATGGATAAGAAGGATTTAACACTCGCTGAAAATATAAAATCTATTGAAATTGCGAAGCAGTTTGGCAGAACTTATCGAACTGTAAACAAGTTTGTAGCGGAGGGTACCAAACTGAGGCAGCGAAGTGATAAAGGAGCTATAAGAAAAGTGACAAGGCGGCAGATATCTGTAATCAAGCGCAAATTGCAAAGCATCCATTGTCCTCAAGTAAAGAGGTTTTTGAGCAGGCTGGCATACATAATGTACCAAGAACATCTCGATATGGAATCCTCCAAACAATTGGCAAGACGTGTAAACCTACGATTCAGTCACCATTAACACACAGGTACAAGAAGCAGCGTGTTGAATGGGCACGTCAGTCGGTGAAAACAGATTTTAATACTGTATTGTACACCAATGAATGAAAAGCAACCCTTTAGGGACTTGATGTTTGGTCAAGAAGATGGATTGCTGAGAGCCAATTTCTACCATCGAGATTAAGACGCCAACAAGGTGGAGGTAGTGTCATGTTTTGGGCAGGATTGATAGGGAATGAAGTAGCTGTCCCATACAGAGTGCCTGATGGTGTAAAAATGAATGCTATCTTACACAAAAATTCTAAAAGAAAACCTCATTCCATGGTAGAGATTGACCCTTAGCAATCCATCTTCTTGACCAACCATCAGATCCCTCAAGGGTTGTTCTTCATTCATCGGTTAACAATACAGTATTAAAATCTGTTTTCACGTACTGAGGCGCCCATTCAACACGCTGATTCTTGTACTTGGGTGTTAATGGTGACTGAATTGTAGGTTTACACGTCTTGCCAATTGTTTGGAGGATTCCATATCGAGATGTTCTTGGTACATTATGTATGCCAGCCTGCTCAAAAACCTCTTTACTTGAGGACAATGGATGCTTTGCAATTTGCGCTTGATTACAGATATCTGCCGCCTTGTCACTTTTCTTATAGCTCCTTTATCACTTCGCTGCCTCAGTTTGGTACCCTCCGCTACAAACTTGTTTACATTTCGACAAGCTCTGCCAAACTGCTTCGCAATTTCAATAGATTTTATATTTTCAGCGAGTAACTTGACTATTTTTCTTTTCTCAGTTAGTGTTAAATCCTTCTTCTTACCCATTCTCACCATTTAGATCCGTAAATAGAATACATGCTTAATAATTCGGAACACAATATTTTACATATTTTTCAATAAAATGAGATAATTATTTTAATTAGCAAAATATTTTATCGAAATGAATACCATCAATGCTGCTATATATAGTGATTATTTTATACAAATTTCATTAAAATCGGGGGAAAACTTTTGAAAACATTGGAGAAAATGTAATCTGCTTAATAATTTGGAACGCAGTGTAGAGAGGAAGGCAGATAGAAGAATAGAAACCGAAGGAGAGCAGTTTAGAAATTAAAGATTTGTACCAGACTCTATTAAAAGCTTTTGATATGTCTACCACAATAGCAAAAGTTTCATCGAAATCCCGAAAGGAGGATGACCAAGGGTCAAAGAGATCGGAAAGAAGATCGCCAGTACAGTGTCTCTTGTGGAACCCATACTGGGGATCTGAAAGAAGACTGTGGGAAGAGAGGTTTTTAAGAATCTTCCCATTAAGGATAGATTTAAAAACTTTAGAAAGGCAGAAATCAAGGCAATCGGACGATAGTTGGAGGGTTGAGAGCAGTCACCCTTCTTTGAGACAGCCTGAATGAAAGCGAACTCCCAGCAGGAAGGAAAAGTACAAGATGAAAGGGAAAGACGAAAAACTTTCCCTTGGCAGGGTGTCAGCACAAAAGCAAAGTTCTCCGAAACAACAGGAGGAACACCATCAGGACCGTACGCCTTCGTAGAGTTGAGCCCAGATAGGGCAGAAAGAACTTTTTTTGAAGAGATTCTAATTTCAGATATAGTAAAGTCAGAGGGAGGAGATGGAGGAACACCACTGGAATCGTCCACAGTTGAGTTGGAGGTGAAAGTTTCAGCGAAGAGTTCAGCTTTGTCAGGAGAAGAGACGGCAACTAAACCGTCAGAGTGGAAAAGAGGAGGGAAAAGAAGAGGAAGTAAAGTTGTTGAAATTCTTAGCTAAATACCAGAAAGAACAAGAAGAATTAGAATTGAATAGATTTTCACATTTTTGTCTGATGAGGGAGTTTTTGGAGAGTCGAAGAACAGATTTTGCACGATTCCGGGCAGAAATACAAGCTGAATGAGAGTCAGGAGTTGGATGGCAACGGTACATTCTGAAAGCCTCCTCTCTGTTCCGGATAGCATTAGAACAAGTAAAATTAAATCAAGGTTTTTTTTTGCATTAGTAGCAGGAATAGAATATGGAATGTACGTCTCCATGCCAGAGAGAATCACCTCCGTGATGCGCTCAGTGCACTCGGAGGAGTAATCATTCCATGAAAAATCAAAGGAGTACTGCCTGAGGGCCTCCAAATCAGCGGCGCCAAAGTGACAAAGGCGTCAACTCTTGGGAGGATCCAAAGGCTGAATTAGAGCGATAGGACAGGAAACAGATATAAGATTGTGGTCGGAGAGCCCAACGGAGAAAAACGTTTGACAGAGTAAGAAGAAGGATGAGAGGTAAGAAATAAATCCAGAATGTTGGTCCTATCTCGAAGGCGATGTGGGATACGAGTAGTGTGCTGTACAATCTCTCAAGGTCATTCAGGATAGAAAAGTGATAAGCTAGTTCAACGGGGATGTTACAGTAGTGAAACGAAAGGAAAGCCAAAGGTGGTGGTGAACATGGTGAACCTGAAATCTCTTAAAATGAAGATTTCAGCAAAAGGAGAGTGGGATAGAATGTATTCCACTTTGGAAGTGAGGTAGTGAAAGATTTTTTGATAGTCAGTACAACTGGGAGAAAGGTAGACAGCACAGATGTATTTAGTTTGAGACTGGTATGTAAGCTGTAGCCAGAGAGTATAGAATTCAGAGAATTCGAGTTCGGGAATACGAGAATAAGTTACGTCATTGCATACATATACGCAACATCCTCCTTTGGAGTGAAATTTAGTGTAGAAAAAGTATGAGGGTACAGAAAATGGGTTGCTGTTTGTTGTGCCAGACACCTGTGTTTCAGTGAGGAAGAGAAGGTGAGGTTTAGAGGAGGAGAGGTGGTGTTCAACAGATTGAAAATTTGAGGAAAGGCCACGAATATTGCAGAAGTTTGTGAAAAGTGAATCAGGCAGAGGCCCAGAACATCTCCAATGGGCGGTAGCAAACCCAACCCCGCTGCCCAGTTCTGCATTCCCGGTATCCGCAGCGGGGAACCAGAAGTGGGGACATTTATGGTCCCCTCCCCTGGAGACTCAGAGGCTCTTGAAGTTGTTGCCATTTCTTTTTTTTTTAAGTTTCAAAAGATTATGTAGTGTTTAAGATGCATGTATGAAGTAAAGAATAGGGAGAGAAGTTTGTGTTTGAAAGTATGCTGGACTGCTCTCAGGATAGATGAGACAAGAAAAAAGATCAGTTAAGGAGGACAGTGACAGGAGAAACAAAAGTTCGAGCACTCCGTTTCTTCTGTTAACGTCCCCCACTCCACCCCCGGTGTGCTTCCTTGGTCGATTGGTGTCTACAATCTTCTCCAGAAGGAGGATTTCCTTCGGTTTCTATACATATAGAGACTGTGACGTCACATACGTTGGAAAAGTTCCCTTCACATTTCCACTCGCATAGGCGAACACAAAGGTATCTCCAACCAAATACAACATTTAACAAAACCAGCGGATTTAGTTTCAGAGATCATTTTAATTCAAGTGATCATACTATCCATAACTCAGAGTTCTGCATTCTAGCCACAAGTAATTTTGAAAATGACGTCAGTATTGTAGAAAGTTTATTTATATGGCTTTTAAGGCCATGTTTACGGTAAATGATTATTATTCATCATTCACGGATCTTTTAATTTTAAGGTAATGTTCTCATTTCCATTTTGTTTTAAAGTTTTTAAATTTTTACATTTCAAGTTAATGACAGGTTCACTGATGTATTAATTATTTTATTCGTTTAAACCCTTGGAAATGGGTACAGATGACCCGAAACTAGTCGGTATTAAAACATACTCAAATCCGTACTGGTTGTTTGAACCATCATATATACTGTATATACAGTAAATGTAAAAATGAATAAGTCTAACATTCATTTTTGCATATAAAGTGCAAAGGCGCATGACACTCTAATTGTATATAAAATGGAATTGTGGAAAAAAATTTAATTTTCTGTTTTATTATTGCTAAGTAATTAATTAAATATTTCTTTCTTTAAATTACCTTATCATTTTTTAGATTAAGCTTAATCATGCAATCGTGTTAAATTCTGCAATATTAATTTTTTTTATACATTCTCTCTTAGTTGTAAAAGATGAATTCATATCTTGTCGGAATTCTAAATTAACACTTAATTATAAATTTTAAGCATTTAATTTCGGTTCATACGAATGTTTAATTTTAATCCATAATAAAATGTATATCTCATTTTCCATTTTTAGTTAACTCGGCAAACCGTGATAACATCAGATATGTCAATACTGTATACTGCTTAAGAGAAAAATGTGACTTTATCTTTATATGGCCTTTATTAAATAACTTGCTTATCTGTCAAAATGCTGTTACAGCCAAAATTTACCTTTACCTTCAAATATTTTGGAAAAGAATTCAGCCTGTTGAGAATAAAAAACAACACAGGTCAACATTAAATAATAATGATGTCACCAAATTATTTGTACCTTACCTTATGAACCTTATGTTGTTTCGTGCGTTGGTCTCTCTTCACACGGAGGTCAAGCTGGTGGCCCCGCCTCTAGGTCTGGCCTGGTGGAGGGGCGAGTTGCTTTCTTGCGCTCTCCACCGTACATAGCCAGGCACGCCCGGCTCATCTGGTACTGTCCTGAGCCAGGCATCCAGTCTTTTCTTGAAGACTTCAACTTTGACCCCCGTTACGTTTCTGAGGTCCTTAGGAAGCTGGTTGAAAAGTCTTGGCCCCCTGACAACCAAGCTATTTTCCTTCAGGGTTGAGGAGGTCCCTTGTCGGGCCTTTAATTTGGGAACACTACACATTCTGCCTTTCCTATTTTCCAGTGTTGTTTGAATGGTAATTGGGTTTAGTTTTAGGTTTGGTACCAGTTTTTCGATCATTTTCCATATGTAGATTATGATGTACCTCTCTCTTCTTCTTTCCAGTGAGTACAGATTTAGTTTACGTAGTCTTTCCAAGTAGTTGAGTTCTTTGCAGCCATCAATCTTGGCTGTGAAATACCTTTGCGTTTCTTCTAGTTTATTAGTTTCTTCCTTTTTATATGGGGACGTCAAAACTGAGCAGTATTCAAGTTTTGGTATAATCAGTGTTTTTAGCAGGGGAATCATTACTGTCCTGTCCCTTCTCTTGAACGTTCTTAGAACCTGTCCGGCGACTCTTTTTGCTTTATTTATCGCTATCTGATTTTGTGTTTCGAATTTCGCATCATCTGTCATTATTATCCCGAGATCAATCGCTTTCATGCTTCTCTGAATTTCCTGTCTATCTGGAGCATAATATGCACTGTTTAAGTTCTTTTCTGCCATATCTCAAGAGCTGAAATTTCTCGGCGTTGAATGACATGTCGTTGTCTTCTGACCATTTGTATATTTTGTTCGTGTCCCTCTGCAAGGCCTCCACGTCATGTACATCGCTGATTTTTCTGCTGATCTTTGTATCGTCTGCAAAGGATGTTACTATACTATTGCTGTTTACTCCGCTGTCTATGTCTGTTAGCATGATAATGAACAGGAGTGGGGCCAGTACTCTCCCTTGTGGTACTGAGCTGCGTACTTCCGATTCTGATGATGATATACCTTGAATTTTGACGACCTGCAGACGATCACTAAGGAAATTGTAGATCCATTTTCCCACTTTGCCTGTTATTCCCATGTCTTTAATTTTATGTGCTATTATACCATGATCACATTTATCGAAAGCTTTAGCAAAATCTGTGTATATAACATCGTAGTTGTCACTGCCTTCCAATGCATCTAGGATATTGTTGTAGTGCTCTATTAGTTGTGATAGGCATGATCTACCTGATCGGAATCCATGCTGATTTTCGTTGAATCTTTCCCGTGTCTCCAGGAAATCATAAATTTTCTCTCTAACTATTCTTTCAAATACTTTGGTGAGGTGGGACGTCAATGACACTGGTCTACAGTTCTTTGCTTGAGATCTATCCCCTCCTTTATATATAGGGACAATGTTTGCTCTTTTCAAGATGCTCGGTATTTCCCCAGTTTCTAGGGATCTTCTCCATATCCAGTATAAAGGTGTAGCTATTTCATTTTTACAGTTTTTAATCAATAATGCGTTCCAATTGTCCGGACCTGCAGCTGAATGTGGTTTCATTTGTCCTATAGCTCTCGCTACATCTTCTGGTGTAAAATCAAAGTCTGTTATATACTCTCCTTGCAATTCCTCTTCAAAGAATGCATTTATGTCAGGTATCGCTTTGTCACTTTTTGGGGTACTGAAAACTGATTCATACTGAGCTCTCAATGTATCAGATATTTCTTTTGGATCGTCGGTTAGTTCATTATTTCCCGTCCTTAAGGGCCCAATAGCGGCGCGCGTTTTTGTTTTCCTTTTTGCATAGCTATAGAAGTATTTTGGATTTTCCTTTATTGCTTCTACCGCCTTTTCCTCTTCCCTCTCTGTATGGTCCTTAATCAGGGCTTGTATTTCTCTATCGATACCCTTCAGTTTTTCTTTTATTGCTTTCCTGTCATTATCTCCGCAGTTACCTAACTTCGCCTCCACTCTCTTTCTTTTGCGGAATAGTCTTCTCTTTTGCCTTTCTAGCCAGCTCCTCTTTCCTTTTGGCTGTGATTTCGGAGCATATTTTTCTAAAATTCTCAGCGTTTTTTCCTCCAAGGTTGTTAGAGCATTTCTTCAGTTGTTTTATTGTCGAAAATTGTTCTCCATTCTATTTGGGCCACGTGCGATCTGATTGCTTCCCAATTTATAGTCTTCGAGTTTAAGTTAAAGGCCCCGAATTTACTTCTTTCCACAATATGTGTATTGTCTTCTAATGCTGCCGTCATATTTGTTGATATCTCGATTAAGTTGTGGTCTGAGATAATGGTTGGGGTTATTTTTATATCAGCAATCAAGTTCGTGTTATTCGTGAATGCCAGATCCAGGCAGTTATTTTTTCTGGTATTTTCTGTTATCTCCTGTGTCAGCATAAACTCATTTGTGAGAGCCATCAACATTTTTGCTTGTTCCTGGTCTTCTCTTGTGCCCCCCTTGTCCTGGTGAATATATATATTCCTATTCACCTTTTTGTATTTTATAAATGGGAAGTTAAAGTCTCCGCAGATCATTATATTGGGGGATGGAGAATTTATGGCCTTTATTAGCTTTTTAATGTCATCAATGGCCTCCGAGAATTTTTCGGTTGGGGTGCTTGGAGGTCTATAGATGACTATTACTATCAAGTTTAGTTTTTCTATTTTCACTGCTAGGAGTTCCACATAGCTGTTTGATTTACTTATTATCGTCTCTGTCATATGACCTTCCTGTACATTTTTAGCATAGCCACCTTTCCGTCTCGTCGTTCTATCCGCTCTTAGTAAGTTGAAGCCCTCTATATTTATCGCTTTCTTATCAATACAATGTTCGCAGTTTTCACAATTTTCTTGGCAATCTTTAAGATGAGTTTTTGTGAGGCATACGATGTCTGCCCTTGTTTCGTCCATAAATCCTTTCAGGTACGAAACCTTATTGAGTGATTGGTTTGGTCTTATTCCTTGAATATTAGCCAGGACAATTTTTATGTTCTCTGTTTTTCGTTGCCCCTTGTGCATTTCAAGTTCGTTTTCCTTCGATATCGCTTGATTCGTTGCTCTATGATCCTCCGAAAGAGATCCGTTTCCTCCTACTTGTATTGGTAGCTTCTTGCCCGGTAGCGATTTGGCTCGGGGGCTTCCAGCTGTGTCAACTGCATGTGGATGACATTTAGCATTCGTAAGGTGTCTGCGATGTTGAAAAAATTTTCATGTTCGCTTATTGTGTTCCTATTGTTCTTCATATTGTTTTTATTCCTATTGTTCTTCATATTGTTATTTTTATTCCTATTGTCATTTAAACTTTTTCCTTTGTTCGTTGAGTCCGTCGGGAGATGCTGATAGTAGCATTTATTGTATATAAATTCTTGTAATCTTTCAAATTATTATTCTGACCTGACCTAGAAGCTGAAACATTACGTGTAATATTTTAGAAGCGGTAAAATATAGCAAGAGGATATCTTTGTCTTCTCCTGTGAGCCCTGCCTTCTCCAGAGAACTTAGTTTTAAAACAAATTAAATACCATATTTCCCGGCGCATAACGCGCACCCTAATTTTGAAGAGAAAATGTGGCATAAGTAATGCCCTGGATGGTACCGAGGATGACTTATTATACAAAGATATATAGCCAAAATATAATAATACGACCATCCCTCCCCTACCAAAAATGTGTACCGTCGCCGTATAACACAGAGGGTGAATTTTGGAGTATTTTGGGGGAAAAAAAAGTGCGCGTTATACGCCGGGAAATACGGTAATTTCTCCGATGCGCTGCAAGAAGAATCGGAAAATCGTCAGAAAATTTAGTAAGTTTTCACAGAATCCTCAGATTCGCTACAAGAAATCGGAGTGTAGTAAGCTACTGCCATTCTGGATACATCAGTTGACCGGCGTGTCACTTCTTCCAGTTCTTCACGTCCATCATTTGACCGGCGTGTCACGAGGTCCAAGTTCTTTACGCCTAGCCTTCCTCCAGGAACAAGTGGCCAGCTAGACATGTCTTCAAGACATATCTTCAAGACATGTTTTTAGAGATTTCGCCGTAGGAATCTTGTTGAGGACAGATTTTTTTCCAAATTAATTACGAAACATTTAATAAGCCAGCATAATAAACAGTTAATAATTATTATCAAGTCAGAATTAACACAAAACATAGGGGAACACGCCATACACCAATGATACAGTTCATTTTATTGAAACAGATTTACTTCCATTATTATATTCAGCATGCGCCTTGGGAGTGTAGTGGTTAGCGTCGCTGACTACAAATCCATCGGCCCCGGGATCGAGACCGAGTGATGGCAGGCGGCGCGCAGCAAAACCCACCTGTTCATCCTTCCACACAATAAAGAAAGTGGTTGGTAGATAAATGGGTACCCTGGGTGGCCTAGTGTTTAAGACGGTGGGCTGATGGCGGGGCGTGGTTCGGATTCCACGTTAAACTGTAGATCTAAGGTGGATTGGAAAGCTTGACCTTCGTCAGAATGAACAATTCGGGCGGAAGCAAACCAAAGGTTAGGATAATTTTATTTAATGTGCCATTTATAATATTTACCGTACAGTCCCCTGCAATAGTTCCACTCCACCCTCTCAGAGATATGGAAACAACGCAGTCCCGCTTTCTCCCCTACCCTGACTCCCTCCCTCTCCTCCTCCACCTCTCCTTGTCGCTATCCCCCCTCTCGTCTTCCCCTTCTCCTTTCGCTATCCCGACCTCCTCTCTCTCTCTCTCTCTGTTCCCTCCTCCTGCCTCGTTATTTTCTTTCGATTTACCTTCATTCTTAGTTTCCTTTTTCCTTCCCCTTCACCTCATGCTAATACATGACCCTTCTCTTCCCCCTCTCCCCGCTCTTCGATTATTACTTCCTCCCATGTCTCTCATTTCTCCCACCCTATCACCTACTTCTGTCATTTGTGTGTTTGCTTCTTTCCTTTTTACCTTCCCCTCCTAATCCATTCTTTTTTACATAATATAACTGACTCATTCATCCACTCACGCATTTAATTTTTAATAAAACTACCTCTATAAATACTCAAAAATATATTAACAGCTTCCGAAAATGTTAGTGTATATCAATAATCTTGTTTATCTTTTAAATAATACACTAAAAACGACGATAATACGAGATCAAACCGTCTACTTGGAATCGCACAATAACTGAAATTAATCATTATAATGAAGAGAAATACAACACTTATTTGTAAGTGTCAATATCGAATCACGATATGACAAAGTATTGCATCACGAATAATCCCAAAATTCGAAGGACGATGTAATTCGGCGTGTCAGATTACCGTTCGAATAGCATCTAATTTTAAACTGTGATTTGAACCCAGCGACGAAATGTATTAAATAATATATATTAATATATATGTAAAAATGAATAATTCTAACATTCATTTCTGCATAAAAGTCCAAACTCGCCTGACACGCTAACTGTATATAAAATGTAAGTTTGAAAATTTTTTAAATTTTCTTTCTGTTTTATTTTTGCTAAGTAACTGATGAATTATTTCTTTTTTAAATTACCTAATAATTTTTTAGATTGAGCTTAATCATGTAATTGTGCTAAATTCTGCAATGTTCATTTAATTTTGGTTATATGCATGTTTAATTTTAATCCATAATAAAATGCATATTTCATTTTCCATTTTTAGTTAACTCGGCAAATCATGATAACATTAGATCTGTCAATATGCTGTTTAAAAGGAAAAATGACTTCATCTTCATATATCTTGCTTATCTGCCAGTATGCTGTTACAGCCAAAATTTACCTTTATTTTCAGATATATATTTAGCAAATTTCAGACTATTGAGAATAAAAAAACAACACAGGTCAACATTAAATAATAATGATGTCACCAAATTATTAGTTTCAACCCTTGTAATTTTTCAAATTATCATTCTGATTATTCTGATTTTACCTAGAGGCTGAAGCATTACCTGTAATATTTTAGAATCAGTAAAATTCAGTCAGAGGATCTCTTTGGCTTATCCTTTGAGCCCTGTTTTCTCCAGAGAACTTTGTTTTAAAATAGAATAAATAATTTCCCGATACGCTACAAGAAGAATCGGGAACCGTCAGATAGTTTAGTAAGTTTTCACAGAATCCTCCGATCCACTACAAGAAGAAATCGGAGTGGAGTATAAAAGAAACTACTGCGATTCCCTACATGGTACTAGCTACCCTAGAGTGAGAAAATCCGTTGCTGCCACCTCACCAGAACTCCCGTCAACCTCGAATCACCCAAGGACATAGACGATGGGTCTACATATATATTACAGGATAACTGCCCAATTCATATTGCCAGGATCATCAGACGGTGGTTTCAGGAACAACGCGATGTCGATCTGCTGAACTGGCCCACCAAGGGGTGTGACCTAAACCCCATTGAAAATGTGTGGGCAAATGTTAACGCTTGGGAGCGTGGGCAGGAGCGGACATCTCGGCACCTGCTGCAACACACCATGGAAGAGTGGGAACTTTTCCGCACGAACCCACAAGTCATCTACAATCACGTGGCATCTGTTCCAAATAGGCTGCGAGAGCTCATTAATAATAATGGAGGATGGACCAAGTATTGAGTAATTGTGTATAATAATGTTATAGTTGTGATGTAGTAAATATATATTTATTCACTTGAACAATTGTCACTTCCTCATAATTTGAACATTATGTTTTGTATGTTCTTAAGAAAATCCCTAAATTTATTTGATTCATGTTTATTTTTAAAATAAAAAATTTAATTATGTTAGCATTATATCTCCATGGATAGACCTTCTTCTGGAAAATCATTTGTTGATGATGCATGGACTTTAAACAGAAATGTTATTGCCTGGAGGAAGAGCCATATTGCAGCTTATCTTACATTTAACTCTAACATGGCCACATCAAAATCCTATGATTGAAAGTTTTCAAAGTATCCCACGTTTGTGAAATAACCTAACTACTCTATTCCCTAAATTTAGGAATAATGCATGAACAAAATACACAGGCGTCCTTGCATTACCACCAAAACTACAGTGAATAATGTATTTATTTAGTCATTGGTTTTCAAAATATAAGAGTATTACTGTGACAACACTTGAGAAGGGGAGGAGGAGAGGGAGGGAGTGAGGGTGGAGGACTGGGGTTTAAGAGGGACTGCGTTGTTACTACATCTCGGAGAGGGTGGAGCGGAACTATTGCTTAGGACTGTACATTCGCGTACATTCGAGTGAATTTTTTTTACATTTTTTATATGTTTTTTTACATTTGTTTACATTTTATTTAATTTTGTTTCTGTTAGGCAATTTATTGAGCATTTATTTTTGTATTTCTTAGATAGGTTAGTTAGGAAAGCCACTCAAATGATCATTCCGTCGTAGATTGAGATCAGTTAAGGAGACCAAATTAGAATACTAAATTAACAGTACCTTCACATATGAGCAATCAGACAGTGCGCTTTCTGACATTGAAAATTTCCCTACACCCATTTTTTAACCTACCCCGCGCCCTTCAAACATACTTCCAAACACACAAACACAAACTTCTTCAGATCAAGCACAAGCCAACATGTCTCAAACAGCTCCCCCAGCATACATTAATTTAGGTAGACTTGTAAACCTTCCCTATACCGTCCTATTTTTTAAGGGAACTGTAGCATATCAAAATAGGTGTGGTGTGTAAGTAAGTGGATCTGGTGAATTTTAGCATGAAATCTGGTGTATGGCAGAATAGATTTGAGCATGACACAAAGTAAACAAAAAATTTCCTTCATTCTACCATGGGATTGAGTGTTTTGTCACGGAGTTGGAAATGCTGTTTGGGCACATCATAAGGTGAACTTTAAATTGATTAGACTGAAAAAAAGAAATAGATGCGAGTTATCTAGCAGAGACCTTGGTAAGGACAATAAATTTACATATAATGCCAGCTGTCATTTGAGATATATGAGACATATCGAGCTTCACGGAAACCAGCTCCCTGTATCTGTTACAAAGACTCTGATTGGCCAGAATTGGTCACGTGTGAACAACTGATCAATGTAAAATTGATTCGTAACCTAGGGCAATACATATATATCGTTCTTGTGAAACTCGATGTGGACCAGATAAATGGTAAAGCTAGGTAGCCTAAACGATTATGACTGTATCCAACTAATCAAATCTGTAAAGTAGGCAATAAATAAATAAATAGATAGAAAAGGCAGACAGTGTTTGAGAAATTAGGACCTAAGTAAAACAGATCGTGAATCGAGGTCCAAATTAAGAAATTTGGCAGAGATGACCCGATGGTATTACTTTTCAAACCAAATTGCTAATTGCAAGCTTGTTGAGTCCCCTTCTGGATAAATGGCATGACAAAAAAGGGGCATGGGGATCACTTATCTCATTTTGCATGGAATTTGGAGTCAATATAATCTGTTGACGCTGGTGTACTATTTCTGCCAAATTTCTCATATTGGCTAAGGCCAAGAGTAGAGTGCAAATGAATATATAAACTAAGATCAGATAAATTCTGATGTTGTTGTAAATCAAAGATATCTCTACTGTGTGTAGGGCAAAATTTGGATGATATGTAAGAATATGGTGGGGTAATGGTTTCAGGGCACAGATATTTATATGATTTTATTTAAAGGTAAAATCAGTGGAGGCACTGAACAGCTTGTCGGTTTGCCAGTTACTCCAACTTGAATGGGTGTAGAGGACAGAAGGTCACACCGATGGACAAGTAAGAAATAATCAGACCAGAGGAATTCATTTCTAGTGGGCATTGGGAAAGATTGCAAGCTGACACAAGTACAAAGTTCCAGAGTCAAGAGCATTGGAGGCTTCTCTGGAGTATCTGCAAGTAGAACAATCCGTTTCAATTGTTTGTTGCCCAGTGAAAGAAAACTAATTTCTCTGGAGACTAAGCACAAGGGCTTGAGGTGCCGAAATAAGGTTCATTAATTCATTGTGGCATTCAAAAAGAGATTCTGGTACATAAAAGTTAAGCATAAATGAAATACAACTGGAGTTAACATTGGTGTGGCCCTGCATGATGATGAGTGCCAAATAGTGCATTTTAGATCCTGGTGAGGGGCACATGATAATTATATGGAGTACTGCATTTCAAGGAAGGTTAATTAATTATAGTCTTCAAATCTATTTCATTGGTCTGTGTCAGTTTATTAAGAAATTGTATACACATTTAATATGGGTATAATCTCAGGAATAATATTAAGTAAGTTAAGTTAGGTATTGAGTCCAAATTGTTAAATTGTAGATGCTAATCATTATTAAGATTTTCCGCTGTCACATATCGAGTCATTTTGTGCCAACTAAATGAATTAAATTTGAATGTGGGAGTAAAATTTAATCATAAAAAATTATTCCCAAAGTAAAATTAAAGGATTGGCAAGCTCGTGTAATATTGTCTTGTTAGTATTAAAGTGTTCTGTTACGTAAATATATTTTTCTACTTGGATATTATTTGCCTGGGGTAGCATTGAGGAGTCACATCAGCATTATGGGATCACAACTCTAGTTGGTTGGAGCAGCATAATCACAATTCTGTGACAGGAACCATAGACAATAACTTCGTTGAACCGCGCGTAAGACCTTGGATTGAGTGTCTAGAACAGTATTTCTTGCGCAAAAACATCACAGACGATGACATAAAAATTAGGGAAGCTAAAACCAGTAAGTGAAACCATAAATAAAAGAAGAGAACGATACCCAGACTTAGCAAGCCAGAACTACCGGAAGGGTAGAGAGACCACCGTACACTACATCCAACAACAATAACCCCTTAAATCTAAACCGATGTAGGGAGCACCGTCTCAGAAACAAGCTCCACAAACCCCTAATTCACGCCCCCCCTCCTCACTGTTTTAATTGTGATAGTTTTGGGCACATGATGAGCCAATGTAATTATCCCACTCATTACTCCCACTGTCATGAACATGGTCATCGCCTTGGCGACCGAAATGTGCCGACAAAGCCCCTTCAGGGTACAGGCCCCACTTCCAGAAATCAAATCACCAACGCTCCCAAAAACCCTCCAATTCTCAGAAACCAGTTAATTCCCAGCTTCAACAGAACTACCAAACAACTAGATCACGACCACAAAGTCAATCACACTATTACCCTATGTTCAAACCCCAATATAATCGACAAGGTCGGATGGTCCGGTACGTAGAAGTTCCCGTCAAAGAATCAATTTCCCCAGAGTACACTTTTCAAGAAGACCCTTCAGTGTATAATGATCCAGTAGCATATGGCTCAGGACCGCCCATAGAAGTCAGTTCAAGTCCTTTTTAAGATCCAGCTCTGGAGGCAGCAGATCAGCCTTCCCCCTCCTAAATAGTAATAGTAAACCCACACACATCCATACACTACCCATCAGGAGCATAGGTGCGAACCTACTAGATTTAATAGTAAATTGCAGCACAGATAACCTAAATTTAACCGCTCATCTAGAAACAGGAGCACATGCAACATTAATTAAGAAACAATGTGTAGATGAGTTACAAGAGTGTACAAATTATAAATATAAAATTAATGCACCTTCCTGTCAACTCAGAGGAGTTACAGGCACACCTACACCTACATTTGGAGAAACTTAATTATATTTAGAAGTTGGTAATACGGTATATCCCGCAAAATGTTGTATTGTGGACACAGGAGCTACCTTGCAGACCTATATCTTACTAGGTATGGATTTCTTCAACCGGAATGAATGGGAAATTTACCTAGCTGGAAAATTAGTTAAGTGTAGAAATAGGACACACCCTCTCCATGAAAATAATAGACAGATGCGACACTAATGCTAATGCTAACAGAATCAGTTTAGTTCGGATTTCAGAAAGAAATAGGAAACCCACGCCAGTTTAAAGCAGTTCAATTCGGTTGATTGCATCCAGAGGGACAACCGCCCCAGAAATCAGCCCCCAGAGTAATCAGTTCAGTTGTTGAATCCCACAGGATCAACACAGTCAGTTTCCAGTCAATCAGATTCCAGTCAGTCAGTTTCCGGTCAGTCAGTTTCCAGCCAGCCAGTTTCAGTTAACTTACCGGTTGAGATTCGAAATCCAACCGAAACGGTTTTACAGCCAATAAGGCAAATTTCGATCACCGAACCAGAGTCAAATTCACAATTTTTCATATGCCCTTCGGAGCATATAACAATAACACTTTATGAGAAGATTTGTTTCCTAGCAAGAGAGGTAAACGGTCAAGGAAAACTATTAGAGTCAGATCGCGCTCTCTTATTACAGGAAAAAATAATTTTAAGAGAGATGTTCCTATTGCCCAAGTTCTTAGTCAGAGTCAGAACTCAGCTATCTTTGTTGTTTGTTTAAACAAAGGAAAAAGCTCTATTGAATTAACTTCAAATCAGAAAATAGGAACTGTTTTCACAGTAAAAATGGATTGAGATTTCCCCAGCAGTACTATGAATTGTGTTTCCAGTTTCTTAGAGTTAAACCCTTTAACATTAAGAAAAGAATATAAGAAATGCCTGGCAAGTACTCCCTTCAGGAGTCACCAGCCTTACAGGATCCCAAACTACTGGAATCACTTCTCGATTTCCTGATAAGAAATAGAGATGTTATTGTCCTAAAAGGAGATCCTTTGGGCCGAACTAATTTCGTCCATTTCGAAATGAAGCCGGAACCCAATTCCAAACCCCTCTTCATTCCTCCCTATAGGGGTCCACATTCCCAATTAATAACTATTGAGGACAAATCAAGGACATTTTGGAGCAGGACGTCATTCAGCCTTCAGCTAGTTCCTGGTCCATTTCTATGATTTTTGTTTCCAAAAAGGACGGAACATCTCTGCCCTTGTATAGATTTTAGGCGCCTAAACTAAATTACTATCCCAGATCGGTTCCGTATCCCAAAGATGCAGGAAACAATTCTGAACGTAGGGAGAGCGAACTTCTTTTCATCCTCCGATTTAGCATCCGGTTATTGGAAAATGGAGGTCAGTCCCGAATCTTGGGCATTGACTGATTTCTCCACTAATCGAGGCCATTACGAATTCCAGGTTTTACCTTTCGGGCTCCGAAATGGGCACGCTAATTTCTCTAGGTTGAGGAATATCGTCCTTTCCGACCTATTATGCGTCGAAGCTCTGGTTTATCTTGACGATATTATCGTTTATAGTTCAGGTATAAAAATTTTCAACGTCTTCAGAATATGCTATCACGTTTGAGAAAAGCACACCTTAAACTGAAACTTACAAAGTGCAACTTCTTACAGGAATCCCTGGTATATTTGGGATTTCTATTATCATCCACTGGAATGAAACCTGATCCAGCCAAACCTTAAGCACTGGAGAGGTACCCTCTACCTAAAACTATCGACGACGCTCGTGCATTTATTGGATTTGTCGGATTCTATCGAAATTTTATCCCACAATTTTCGAACATTGCTAAACCCATTACCAATTTGTTCCAGAAAAATGTTAAATTTATTTGGGAATCCGATCACCAACATGCTTTTGAAACCTTGATTGGTAAACTAACCTCTCATCTCATCCTCCAATATCCCGATTACACCAAACCCTTTGTCATAGCCACGGACGTTTCCTCCTACGGACTAGGAGCCGTCCTATTACAGGACGTAGATGGTGTGGAATTACCCATTGCTTATGCCAGTCAGCTTCTCTCTGGACCTCAACGGAATTATTCCACAACGGACCGAGAGGCCTCAGCTCTGAAATAATTCCGAAATATCGTCTACGGCTACGATATAACCATCAAAACTGACGGTTGAGTAGATGGGCTCTGTTGATTCAGGACTTCGCCGCAAAAATTGTATACAAACCAGGAAAACTTCAAGTTATTCCAGACAGATTGTTGATCCTCAAGCCCGATGCCCAACTGAATAAGATAGAAACTCTTCCTGTGTTCAACCACGAATGTTTGCAATACTCTCAACAAGACCTACGCACCAGGAACATTCGTGCTCGCCTGAAACAAAAGGAACCATCTAAGATGAAAGAACAGTATAACATAAAAGATAGGCTCGTACATTTTAGGAACGAAGATAGAAATGACCTCGTCGAAATACCAAAGGATCTCCTCGATACAGCCATCGGACTTTGTCACAACTCACTTTTGTATGGCCACATGGGGCCGGATCGCACATCAAGAGTCTTTTGGAGCAGTACCATTTTCCCGAAATTAACAAAAAGTACCTGAATACATCACTGAATACCCATCTTGTTTAAAACATAAAGACAACGTACCATCCACAGCTCCCATGCATGAATATCCAATATGCCAACGGCCCTGGCAGAGAATCGCAATGGACATACTGGGATCATTCCCCAAAACATCAAAGGGAAACCAATACATCATTGTTTTTACGGACCACTTCTCGCGTTACAGCGAAGTAGTTGCCACTCCAAACCAGACCTCGGAAACTGTGGCAAGAGCACTAATGAAACGCGTCATCCAAAAACATATTACTCCTTTTATCCTAATTTCGGATAACGCCCTTAGTTTCACTTCCAAGCTATTTGAATCACTCCGTAAAATATGTAAAATTAAAAACACACACATTGTGGCATACCATCCGTAGGCAAACGGCTTAGTGGAAAGACAAATATCCTAGAAGCCTTCCGCCATGTTGTCGACGCATCCTCCCAAACATGGGATGATTCCCTCCCTAAGGTACCAACAGCTATCAACAAAGACTATAACGTGTCCATCGGGGACACCCCTCATTTCATCTCATATCACTATGACAAACGGCTATCCTTTGATTTGCCTGACCAAATCGACCCAGAAGTTCTAACACCTTCCGAGATGGCAGAAGCAAACCAGCAGACGGAGCAAGAACAACACAGGCGTCATCCCCAACAACGGACTATAATCGTCGGTATGCGCTGTTACATAAAGAGCGTCAAACCGCCAAGTGCTCATCGCAAATTATATCCGAAATGAGATGGTCCATATACAATTATAAAAAACCTCGAGAAAAAACGTCACGAAATCCTTGACTTCCGAGACCATTCGAAATTAAAGATCTACAGATCTACAGAAGCTAAGGCTAACAAAGACCCTAAGATCCACTCTAAGGTTAGCCCGAGAGAAAGAAGAAAGTAAGTGGTTAAAAGAAGAGAATATGGGGTTAAGTAAGTAGCAAAACCTATGACTCGTGGGTTAAAATTCATACAGAAAAAGAGAAAGAAGGACACCATCATCATCCGCCGGCCACTGCCGACAAGTCGGAAAAATAGTTGAAGAGAATACTTCCAGCTGTTGCAGACCGGTCCTCCACTCCATAGGGAGGTAGAGGATGCAGCCCACTCTCCCGGAAAGGGGTGAAAGATGAAAAGAAGTAAAATAAGAAAGCATTACAAACCATGCAACACATTCTTAACTCAAAGCAACACATACCTCCAGCAGTTGCAGACCGGTCCTCCACTCCATAGGGAGGTAGAGGATGCAGCCCACTCTGCCGGAAAGAGGTGGAAGATGAAAAGAAGTAGAATTAGAACGCATTACGAGCCATGCAACACATTCTTAACTCAAACACTATCATACCATGCAAACTACAGACATGCAATGACGAGAGTTACAGACATGCAAATAAGGAGAGAGAAAAAAAAACAAAAAGTGGGTTAGTTTACGCTACGAGCTATCATACATCTAAGTTCGTGTTAGTCTAATTTTTTTTTTTGCTGGCATATCACACGCTGGCATGTCACAAGCTGGCATTAGTCGTCAACAGACTCATCCCCGATCACCACCCTAAAAGCTCCTGCTACTAATTGTTTTATTATATTAAACAACGTTAATATTTTTAAAATGCCTTTCTAAACGGTTCTTAAACATATTAACGCTGGTAGAGTTCACGACTGATGCGGGAAGATTATTCCATTTATCAATTACTTTAAACGTAAAGATGTTTTTAGCGATATTAGTAATGAAACGTCTGCCACGCAACTTAAATCCGTTATTACGAGTATTGCTATTATCGAAAGTGAACAATTTATCAAAATTTACGTTATCGATTTTATTAACGATTTTGAAAACTTCAATAAGCTCCCCCTTAATTTCCTAGTTTCGAGTGAATGCAAGTCTAACTCTTTAATCCTATCTTCATAAGGCTTGCTGCGCAAAGACGGAATTAGTTTCGTGGCGCGACGCTGAACCCTTTCCAACCTATCAATATCCTCACGCAAATACGGGCACCAAAACTGAACAACATATTCTAAATGAGGCCTGACTAGGGACTTGTAAAGGGGCAATATAATATTCTTCGATTTAAATTCGAAATTACGGCCTATGAAGCCTAACATCCTGTTAGCTTTTGCGCAAGACTCCAGGCACTGATTCCTAACTTTTAAATCCTTAGATACGCGTACGCCTAAATCTACTTCCTGGTCAACGCTCGCTAACTCTCTGTCATCCATCGTGGACGTGCATTTATTGTTACGAGAACCTATATGCAAAACTTTACATTTGTCTACGTTAAATTGCATCTGCCACTTATCCGTCCACTCCATAATCCTATTTACATCGTCTTGAAGCCTATTTCTATCGTCCACGTTAACAACCTTACCGCCTATTTTAGTATCGTCCGCGAATTTTGACACGTTACTAGTCAATCCTACATCTATGTCGTTAATGTAAATTATGAATAGCAATGGGCCTAACACTGAACCGTGTGGGACACCGCTACCTACATCCAACCACCCCGATTCACTACCATTAACAACGACCCTCTGTCTCCAGGCACGAAGCCATTCCTCTAACGCAGGGGTTCCCAAACTGTGTTCCGCGGAACACTTCTCACGGTATACAAGTGTTCAGCGGAACACCAATTTGGGAACCCCTGCCTGAGTCTAACGAATAACTGATAACTTGAAGATAGCTGCCGAACAACACCGCCCCAAAAAACATTTGCCAGGAGTTCGATCACCCTACCCTTCGAAAGATCAAGGTATTAACAACTTCAGCAGAGACTACAAAACAGAAGTGGTCACCGCGGAAACCACTACCCGCGACGAAGATTGGTACCTCGTAATAACAAGAAGAGGTCCCAGAACCAAGAGTCTCATCGGAACCAGACCCTGGAGCAACCCCTTCTAGAGGAACACTCAGTGGAACGAATCCATCTCCACCATCTCCTCCATCTCCATCTCCTCCATTACTACCCTCACCAGTTGATGATCGACGCACGGACCCAACATACCGGCCGCAAATGCATCACCTTTTGGAGAGATATAGGGGGTTAATTAGGTCCCTGAAGGTAAGGTCAGATAGGTCTTTAGTTCGAGTGTAGGACAAAAGCCCCCTAGGACAAAAGCCCCCTAGGAAAAATAATAATAAGAATTTTTTTAATCATTATTTTTATTCTTTATTATTTACAGTTTATGTTTATAGTTTATAGTTTAGTTTATGTTTATAGTTTATAGTTTATGTATTTTGGCTCTCGTCAATTTCGTTTAAACTAACGAAAATATCACAACTTAACCCAACCAATCATCAAGGGCGTACAGTTGACCTAACCGGGCATTCAGTTTACCTAACCGGGCATTCAGTTGACCTAACTGGGCATTCAGTTGACCTAACTGGGCATTCAGTTGACCTAACTGGGCATTCAATTAACATAACAGGTTAATAGTGGTTATTTCACCTAAATATCTTCTGATCTTTTCAGATTAGATGTGACACCTGACTTGCCCAACCCAGCAATTTGTCCAGGGAGCTTTTGTCCTAGGGGGCTTTTGTCCTAGGGGGCTTTTCTCCGGACCCGCTTTAGTTCTAGGTATTACCCCTAGGCACGGTTTGGGTCTTAGGATTACGTCAAACACAATATTTTTGAACACTAAATTAGAAGAGATTTGTGCTGAGGAAAATGTACCCTTCGTAAAGCTGTGGTCAGAATTTAGTGATCCTAGCCTTTTTATAAGAGATGGGGGTGCATGTCAATGAAGTAGGGAATGCTAGGCTAGGTAGGTTAATCGATGAGAACATTCGAAAGCTGTATAGGTTGAAGCCTTCTTTAGACGTTGTGGGTCCGGGAAACGCGGGCCCGACGTGAAAAATAGTTTAAAACGCCGATCCGTGGTAAATATAATTTAAACGTCTTTTATTGTAACGCGCGTAGTATTAGAAATAAATTGAACGAATTTAAGGCGATAATTTATTCCGGCAACTACGACACAGTTGCTATAACCGAAACGTGGTTAAATACTGTGACTCGGGACTTGTTGGGGGAACTTGATATAGCGGTAGGGTGTGTCAATTTGGGAGGTGAAAATTAATTTTTGCCAATTCCTTCACTGAGGGGTTTTAAAAATATGTTTTTGGATGTGAAGAATTCAAATCTGCTATTATTTTTGTGATTGCTCAACACTTAGCTTGGTAAATCTACGTTTGATTAAAAAGCACATAAATTGCTCTCGGAAAACAACATTTATTAATTTTAGCTTCTCAAAATATCAGGTAATGCTATAAAAATTTTAGTTTCTCTGCATAAAACATATCCTAGTAATCATAAAACATATCCTTGTAATCATAAAACAACATTAGAAGGTAATGACATCAGTAAAAAAAATATTTAAACAACAAGTTTCATCAAGTCTTGCTTTGATTCGTTCTTGGACATCAGCCGCCGACTTGCTTCTTGGCCTCTGATATAGCCCTCACGTTTCTCATGTGTATACACCCTGCCTGCTGCCTCTGTGACTTGTTTCACACACCTCTCTATTGACTGAGCATGACAGGGCCACTGTGGAACTTGCATAGGCTTGTCAAAGAACTTCTTTACTTCCGCTGTAGTCAGTTTACATGTCAAAGGAGGTTCAAAGACCCCGTCAGACCAGTCTGTCAGCTCCAACACGGAAGAAGCACTGGGGTTGATGGAAGGTGTCTTCCTGGGACGTACAGAAATCTCCAAGTGTGTCATCATCTCCACCCCTCATGTCAACAATCTTTTGGACACCAGCTCTCCTCTCCTCACTGTCATCTGAGCACAAGAGTGTCTGGATTATCATTTCGCTGAATGCATACCATGCTGAGCGCTTGATGGTTGGCAAAACAGCATCCACTACAGCCTTCTTTTGCAGCCTAACTAGCCGCAGCTGAAACAAGATGTGGCGTGGGCCTTCCACCCAAGAGTGTTTTACTTTGATGTTGAACCAACAGGGGTAGTACACACCAACAATGTATTCCACTATCAGTCTTAAGTTGTTGAGGGTTTTGCCTTTAAGGCCATGTTTTGAAACCCATATGCGACAAAGCCTGTTTGCTGTTGTCAACCACCTTGAATGGCTCACTGGACCAATTTCAAGAAGGGCCAGATCTGTGGGAAGTTCTCCTGTCCTTATGGCCTGTGTGATCCTATACCCGTACGCTTCATCAGTAGAGAGATCCTTTACGACATTGTCACTCAGTGAAGTAAGAGGCTCTCCAATTGAGAGTTTGGTGAATGAAGGATCAATTTCAAGTTCGGTTGCAGTGTCTAGCATCTTGCCAATGTTACCTGTCCACTTGTTTAGACAAGGTCTTCCCATCCAGTGCTGTGATCAAGTGTCGCAGGGGTAACTCGTTAGTGTGGAGGGCACAAACCAACCAGATCAGCTTAAGGTAAAGCTTGACCTCTACCCAATGCATGGAACCACCCTCCCAGCCAGTGTTAACATTTGTAGAATCACCTCCAATGGCCTGCAGGCTTTTATCAATGCCCTTCTTCTTCATGAAATCTACAAGATTATCAGCAATAACTTCAGCAGGTTTTTTCTCGTTGAGCCTTTCTCAGGAGTGAAGTGGTAGAGATATCTTCACCTGGCTCACTGCACACAGAATAATGCTCTTCTTTGATGATGCTGGGGAACTGACGATCTGAATTGTCTGCTTTCAGCATAACTTTAGTTGTATCTTGACGGCCGTCAAAGAAGATGCAGTCAATTTCCACCTTCTTACAAAGATCATCAAATTCCTGATCCAGGGATCTCATAACTTTTTCTTGGGCCTTCTTGACTTTATTGTGATCAACTACAAGTCTCTTGTCTTCTTCAGTGATCAAGCCAGCATCCATAAAGGCAGCAGTGGTGATGGCAGCTGTGGCACGCAGGCCAACACCATATCTGATGCTATGCATAGCAACATTAGGTACTTCTAATGTGTTGTACTCTGGCTTTTTATTGGAAGTTGAAGACGTGCTTGGTATTTCTAATGTCACTTCATAACTTCCATCCTTTCCATCTTGAGCATCAGCTATTTGTTCTTCATTTTCATCATCAGAGAAAATTATTTCATTTGATGGCATTGAAACATCCTGCTTACTTGTCTGCTTATATTCAGCAAGCCTTCTTCTTTCGTCTTCTTGCCGCTTCTGCTTTTTGACTTGTCTGTTGTGCTCAGGTTGATCTGGCAAGCCAATCTGATGTGGTCCAATAGAACCAGACTTGTCTCTCTGACCTTTAATGAAAGCAAGTTCCTTCACAGGGATCTTCATCTCCCTAGGGCATGTACAGTTAATGTGAGTTTCGTTTTTGCAACCAGCATCTGCAAGGCAGCCAAATTCAGAGCAGAGAACAATTTTACACTTGCAACTGAGGATATCAAAAAGCTTGTCAAGTTTTGCAATGAAAGCCTCTTTGACATGTAGCTTTCCTCTCCCAAGAGATATGTTTTTGGCCTGCTCCCAGCTCTCTTGGATCTTGTTTAAGATTGTGACTCGTGAATTTACAACGGGGGCTACAAAAGGACTGTTTGCTCGTTCAAACTTTTCAAGCACTTTAGGGTAAATGTCCTTTGCAAGACTGGCTGCTGGGTAGTTTCTCACATCCTCACCACTTTGTTCTCTTAGCAGTAGCCCATATTTCAGAACGTCTCGCAGAGTTGGGAGTTCAGAGGGCAACAACTCTCTACCAGTTCCAATTAGGTTGCTCATATGTGTGAATGTCCCAGTCTTGTCCTCCTTTTAGAAGCCATTGTAGGTCAATTCCCACTGGTTAGGATGGTAGCACTGACGGACAAGTAATCTTCAGCACACTGATGAATATGTTTCAACCTGTGAAATAAGCAAAAACAGCAGTGCATTATATATACAGCATATATAATTATTAATATAATAATTATTATATAATTCCACAAAAAAGTAAAAAAAGTCACTATTTTTATGTAGCTTCTTACCAAGCAAAACTAAATTATATTAAATTAACAAAAATATCTTTAGAATTCCTAAGTCATGCTGCAACTTTTTAGCACCCCTCATATTTGGAATTTGAAAGTTGAAAAATTCGACACACCCTAAATAGCGGGTTTTAAACTTTTTACTAATGATAGGTTACATAGGATTGGTGGCGATTTTGTTGTACATTCGTAATTCCCTTAGGGCTATCGAGGTAAGATAGATTTTCTGGCAGCAATTAATGCGATATGCGTTGAAGTTAGGCGCGTAGTATTAGCTTTAATTTTTTTGTTTTTGACCTCCCGTTCAACCCTCGATACCGATACTAGATCTTACACACTTCTTGGTAACTTTATTAATAATCGGGATATATATTGTCGGAGACTTTAACTGCCCTAACGTTAATTACCAGACTTTTACTGGTAATGATGAGGGCTTGAGACTGATTGAGTTCATGGAATATAATTTTTTACGACAGATGGTTACCGAACCAACGCGCGGTGGCAATATTTAGACGTGGTGATGACGAACGACGAAAAATATAGTCGAAGGTTTGGAAGTAGGTGAGAGTTTGGGATGTAGTGATCACCAAATTATTAGGTTTGAGCTATTGATAGAAAACAGTAAGGATAGTAACGTAATAGAAGTCCCTGATTTTCGTAGGGCTAATTTTGATAGTTTTGAGGAAAGGATGAGAGTAGTGGACTGGGATAATTTATTTATGGGTAATGACGCACATTTTCATTGGGAGGCATTTAAAGAAAGTTTTACGAATATCGAAAGGGAGTTTATTCCTCGTAGGCCCAAGTGGTGGACTAGAGAAATAGGTGAGTTCATAAACGAGCGTAACAGAGCGTATAGACTTAATAAGCGCAATGGCACGGTAGCTAACTTTAATAGATATATCGAGCTTAGACGTCAGGTTAAAAGATCAGTTAGGAATGCTAAGCGTAATTTAGAGATACTTATAGCTGCGGATAGTAAACATAATCCAAAAAAGTTTTTGGATTACGTGAATAATCATAAGCCGGTAAAAGATAACATAAGCCCTTTAGTGGACGTTAATGGCGCTTTGGCTTCCGGCGTTCAGGCGATAGCGGGTATTTTTAACAACTTTTTTACCGTAGAAGATGTAAATAATGTCCCCGACGTGGACGATATCGTTCCATTTAGTAGCGAGACTATTTTGAATGAAATAATTGTTTACGAGGTTCAGATTGCGCATTATATCGATAAGCTAAAAGTGAGCAAGGCTCCAGGACCTGACGCGCTTTATCCTAGACATTTGAAAGATTTGAAAGAAGTTATCGTAGATTCCTTAACAAAAATTTTTAATAAGTCACTGGAAGCGGGGATTATTCCTGAAGACTTCAAATTAGCTAACGTACGCCCATTTTTAAAAAAGGCGACCGCACAGTAGCTAGCAATTATATACCTATTAGCTTAACGTCAATTGTCGGTAAACTTTTGGAATCCGTAGTTAGGGATCGTATCGTCGATCACTTACTGTAGAAAGTCGCGATTTGATTAATAGTAGTCAGCATGGGTTTCGACGCCATAAATCTTGTTAAATTAATTTGTTGAGTTTTATAACGAAATAGTGTGCGAATACGATAGGCATAGAACGGCTGACGTTATTTATTCAGACTTTCAAAAAGAGTTCGATACAATTCCGCATAGAAGATTAATTGCGAAGGGTAAAGCACACGGTATACGCGGTCAGGTATCTAACTGGTTAGAGGAATGGCTTCGTGCTAGGAAACAGAGGGTCGTTGTTAATGGTAGTGAATCGGGGTGGTTGGATGTAGGTAGCGTTGTCCCACAGGGTTCAGTGTTAGGCCCATTGCTATTCGTAATCTACATTAACGACATACATGTAGGCTTGACAGGAACGTGTCAAAATTCGCGGACGATACTAAAATAGGAGGTAAAGTTGTTAACGTGGACGATAGAAATAGTCACCAAGACGATGTAAATAGGATTATGGAGTGGACGGATAAGTGACAGATGCAATTTAACGTAGATAAATGTAAAGTTTTGCATAATTACACGTATACGATAGAAGATAGACAGTTAGCGAGCGTTGACCAGAAAGTAGATTTAGGCGAACGCGTATCTAAGGATTTAAAAGTTAGGAATCACTGCCTGGAGTCTTGCGCAAAAGCTGATAGGATGTTAGGCTTCATAGCGCGTAATTTCGAATTTAAATCGAAGAATATTATATTGCCCCTTTACAAGTCCCTAGTCAGGCCTCATTTAGAATATGCTGTTCAGTTTTGGTGCCCGTATTTGCGTGAGGATATTGATAGGTTGGAAAGGGTTCAGCGTCGCGCCACGAAACTAATTCCGTCATTGCGCAACAAGTCTTACGAAGATAGGATTGAAGAGTTAGACTTGCACTCACTCGAAACTAGGAGATTAAGGGGGAGAGCTTATTGAAGTTTTCAAAATCGTTAACGTAAATTTTTACAAACTGTTCACTTTCGATAATAGCAATACTCGTAATAACGGATTTAAGTTGCGTGGCAAACGTTTCATTACTAACATCGCTAAAAACGTTTTTACGTTTAAAGTAATTGATAAATGGAATAATCTTCCCGCGCCCGTCGTGAACTCTACCAGCGTTAATATGTTTAAAAACCGTTTAGATAGGCATTTTAAAAATATTAACGTTGTTTAAAATAAAAAAAACAATTAGCAACAGGAGCTCTGGTGGTGGTGGTCGAGGATGAGTCAGTTGACGATTAATGCCAGCTTGTGACATGCCAGCGTGTGATGCGAGCAATAAAATTATTATTAAAAAAAAATTAGACTAACACGAACGTAGATGTAGCTCGTAGCGTAAACTAACCCACTTTTTGTTATCTCCACCTACTTTTTTTTTTCTTATCCTCTCCTTACTTGCATGTCTGTAACTCTCTTTACTTGCATGTCTATAGTTTGCATGGTATGATACTGTTTGAGTTAAGACTGTGTTTGCATGGTTTGTAAGCGTTCTTATTTTACTTCTTTTCATCTTTCACCCCTTTTCTATTTTCTTCGACTATTTTTCCGACTAGTCGGCAGTGGCTGGCGGATGATGATGGTGAGTCTTTCTCTCTTTTTCTGAATGAATGTTAACTCACGAATGATAGGTTTTGCTACTTACTTAACCCCTTATTCTCCTCTTTTAACCCCCTCCTATTTCCTTTCCCTCGGGCTAACCTTAGAGTGGATCTTAGGGTCTTTGTTAGCCTTAGTTTCTGTAGATCTGTAGAACCACGTGGAGTGGAACCTTCACGTAAAACAGAATCCGAGATTAACTTTCGACCCCTACTACCACCTAAGCGAGGCCGACCACTCCGTACACAAACACAAACGTCCACACAACCACCTCCATCTCCGTATAATTTAAGGTATAGATATGAATAAAATTGTCTCCCTTATAATTCTGAGATTACGATTAACAACTCATACCACTTTCCATCTCAAAATAAATTCAAACCTAAGATAGAAACCTTAAATCGCTCCATGAAACCGGTGACCATCCAACCCGAACTATATGTTCCTAAATGGAATGATCAATTAAGTCGTTTTAAAATTTTGGATGATAACCAGAATAACCTTTAACAAGTACTGCAACCGGTAACAAGTTTTTCAACATCTGCCGTCAGTATTATTATTATTATTGTGTTATTATCCTTGGTATTCTTGTAGTAAAAACATTATTCTCGAAACGAAAAAAAAAACCAAGACACAGAACGATGTGAAACTATTTATGCACGACCAAGAGTGCGTACCCAGACCACATGAATTAGACTTAACCACCACAACTCATGTTGTGTATATAAATCTGCATTATAAAAATCATCAGTTATCATACTAGTTAGGATGTTATATTACTGTATTAATATCATTCTAGAGGGGAGAGCGCTGTAAAATTTAATAATTCTAACACTCATTTTTGTATATATTCCAAACTCGCATGACACTTTAACTGTATATAAAATGCAATGGTGGAAAATTTTTAAATTTTCTTTGTATTTTATTTTTCCTAAGTAATTAATGAAATATTTCTTTTTTTAAATTACCTTATCATTTTGTGATTAAGCTTAATCATGTAATCGTGTTAAATTCTGCAATATTAATTTTTCTTATACATTCTCTCAGTTGTTAAAGATGAAGTCATATCTTGTCGGAACTCTAAATTAACACTTAATTTTGAATTTTAAGCATTTAATTTTGGCTCATATGAATGTTTAATTTTAATCCATACTAAAATGTATATTTCAATTTCCATATTTAGTTAACTCGGCAAACCGTGATGACATCAGATCTGTCAATATACTGTTTAAGAGAACAATGTGACTTTATCTTCAAATATCTTGCTTATCTGTCAATATGCTGTTACAGCCAAAATTTACCTTTATCTTCAAATATTTTGGAAAAGAATTCAGCCTATTGAGAATAAAAAACAACACAGGTCAGCATTAAATAATAATGATGTCACCAAATTATTTGTATATAAACTCTTGTATCTTTCAAATTATTATTCTGATCTGACCTAGAAGCTGAAGCATTACGTGTAATATTATTTTAGAAGCAGTAAAATATAGCAAGAGGATATCTTTGTCTTCTCCTGTGAGCCCTGCCTTCTCCAGAGAACTTAGTATTAAAATAAATTAAATAATTTCTCCGATGCGCTGCAGGAAGAATCGGAGAATCGTCAGATAATTTAGTAAGTTCTCACAGAATCCTCAGATTCGCTACAAGAAATCGGAGTGTAGTATAAAAGAAACTACTGCGATTCCCTACATGGTACCAGCTAACCAAGAGTGAGAAATCCGTTGCTGCCACCTAACCAGAACCCCCGTCAAACTCAAACCACCCAAGGCCATAGAAGATGCAGAGACGTTTGGAAACACCTTAGCAATATGCCATCAACACAATTAGCGATATAAGTCATGAACTCAAACACGATCAAGATGACGTCACACAAGCACGACTAAGATGACGTCACATCGCGAGGATTCACTCAAGGCATGTCCTTATGCCTTGCCTCACGTTTCAACTTCGATACAAGGACTTTTGGACGCACCTCGACTTCTCTCCCTTCGAACACCAGCTTCAGTGACCCACTAGCTACCACCATGTCAACATCATTCGTGCAGGCCCCATCTTTGGCCTGATTTCATTCACCTAACTTTATATAAAGATTAATAATTTACCTCGCGCGTTATTACTTCAAGTGTATACATTATTGCAACTGTAAACGACACGTTTCTGTCTAATTCATAAATCATTTAATTTCGTGTAATCATTATTGCAACTGTAAACGACATGTTTCAAACCACTCGTTAGGGGTTGGATGTAGGTAGCGGGTGGTTGGATGTAGGCAGCGGTATCCACAGGGTTCAGGCCCATTGCTATTCGTAATCTACATTAACGACATACATGTAGGCTTGACTAGTAACGTGTCAAAATTCGCGGACGATACTAAAATAAAATAGGCGGTAAAGTTGTTAACATGGACGATAGAAATAGTCACCAAGACGATGTAAATAGGATTATGGAGTGGACGGATAAGTGGCAGATGCAATTTAACGTAGACAAATGTAAAGTTTTGCATATAGGTTCTCGTAACAATAATTACACGTACACGATGGACAATAGGCAGTTAACGAGCGTTGACCAGGAAGTAGATTTAGGCGTACGCGTATCTAAGGATTTAAAAGTTAGGAATCAGTGCCTGGAGTCTTGCGCAAAAGCTAATAGGATGTTAGGCTTCATAGCACGTAATTTCGAATTTAAATCGAAGAATATTATATTGCCACTTTACAAGTCCCTAGTCAGGCCTCATTTAGAATATGCTGTTCAGTTTTGGTGCCCGTATTTGCGTGAGGATATTGATAGGTTGGAAAAGGTTCAGCGTCGCGCCACGAAACTAATTCCGTCATTGCGCAACAAGTCTTACGAAGACAGGATTAAAGAGTTAGACTTGCATTCACTCGAAACTAGGAGATTAAAGGGGGAGCTTATTGGAGTTTTCAAAATCGTTAATAAAATCGATAACGTAAATTTTTACAAACTGTTCACTTTCAATAATAGCAATACTCGTAATAATGGATTTAAGTTGCGTGGCAGACGTTTCATTACTAATATCGCTAAAAACTTTTTTACGTTTAAAGTAATTGATAAATGGAATAATCTTCCCGCGCCCGTCGTGAACTCTACCAGCGTTAATATGTTTAAAAACCGTTTAGATAGGCATTTTAAAAATATTAACGTTGTTTAAAATAAAAAAACAATTAGCAACAGGAGCTCTGGGGATGATGGTGGAGGATGTGTCTGTTGATTAATGCCAGCTTGTGACATGCCAGCGTGTGATGCCAGCAATAAAATTATTAAAAAAAAAATGAGACTAACACGAACGTAGATGTAGCTCGTAGCGTAAACTAACCCACCTTTAGTTATACTCTTCCTACTTTTTTTTCTTTCTTTCTTCTCTCTCTCTCTTTACTTGCATATCTGTAGTTTGCATGGTATGACAGTGTTTGAGTTAAGACTGTGTTTGCATGGTTTGTAAGCGTTCTTATTTTACTTCTTTTCATCTTTCACTCCTTTCCTATTCTTTTCGACTATTTTTCCGACTTGTCGGCAGTGGCCGGCGGATGATGATGGTGAGTCTTTCTTTCTCTTTTTCTGAATGAATGTTAACCCACGAATGATAGGTTTTGCTACTTACTTAACCCCTTATTCTCCTCTTTTACCCCCCTACTCTTTCCTTTCTCTCGGGCTAACCTTAGAGTGGATCTTAGGGTCTTTGTTAGCCTTAGCTTCTGTAGATCTGTAGATCTGTAGATCTCATTCATAAATCGTTAGTTTGTGTAATAAAGGAAGAAAACTCATTCTATCAATGAACCTAATTAATAACTTAATTAATAACATTCTTTGATTTGAATAGAATAGAATAGAATAGAATAACCTTTATTAATAATAAAATAAATACAGTAGTCTTTTTACAATTTACAATTTTTACAATGACATAAATAATTGTGAAGCTCGACTATTTATTTTTTTTATTTTTTAATTTGGCCCTTAAGCTTTAGGCTTTACTGGGCTCTTATTAAAAATAAGCAGCTAGCCGTTATAAATTAATAATAATAAAATAAATAAATAAGTAAATAAGTATTATTAATAGTTAAAGCCTGTATTTCAATATTAAACAATATTAATGGACAATATTAAACATTATTAGTGGACATTAATCCAAGATTTTTGTTAGTATCCCATTATTAAACGGGATTTTAACTTGGTTTTAAACAAATTTACATTCGCAATATTTTTTATATCGGCATGCAAGTCATTCCATAGTTTCAATCCAATGAAAATGGGTAGTTTTTGAGATGAAGACAATCTAAATTGAGGTATAACAATCTTTGATCTATTTCTGGTCTGATACGGGTGGATTTCTTGATGAGTTACAAAATATCTATTTACCCATTGCAAATTAATGATTTTGCTCTTACACTTGTAAATAAAAATAAAATGTGCCAGTTTGGTTATATCATTGAGCTTTAGTAGGTTTAGCTCTTTAAATAATGCACTAGAGTGATCAAGGAAATCAGCATCAGATAATAACCTTATTGCTCGTTTTTGGATGACAAAGATACCATTTAATGCGTTGTTAGCGGAGTTTCCCCAAACAAGGGTGCAGTATGTTATATAAGGAAGATCTGGTGACCTTGGCCCAAGCATTTAACTATCATTAACTATAAATAACAATCACTTATAACCGTAATTATCATAATTCCTTGTAGTACCGATTTACGCATCAAACATGGCTACAAACTGGCCATTAAATACATAATTATAAATTGATACTATAAATTGGTTTAACCCTGGAGTGACCGAACGTATTATTTGTTCACAGTCTTTGTGTTTAGCTTTTACTGACGATTTAATTTCCTGCAACCATATCAATAACTTTTATTTAAATATGGTACTCATAAATCCAAAGTGAAATTAACTAGGCCTGCTTGCAAACATTGACTTTCGATTCGTGCGGTACGTATTAACCAATGCCTTACTGTCCCGCGGTCATGTGCGCGGCACAACACTGAAACTTTTGGATTCAAGATGGCATCCTCTTGAGTCGAGTCCCACTGCCTCCCAGACGGCAGGGGCGCGGCGACCACCGGAGAAGCCACCACTGGCATTGAGTCCTGCCCCGCCTTCACACGGATCGTCGTGGGACTCACGAAACTCACCACCGGACATCTCAGGACAACACGCACCATTACCTCCCACCTCCCGGCGCTGCAGTAAGTCCCGACTCGCTTCAAACGGTGCATTCTTTCGTCAACACCTTGTCCAAATACAGTGCGTTCGAAAAGTCTCTCCGCAGTCAACCAACACTTTAGAAAAAGTGTTTGACAACAAGTGAAGACGAGTTGCTCTGTGCCTGCAAAATGGTGGAAAACACTTTCAACACATGCTGTAAAATCAAAAGGTTATGTAATAAAATCACTAAATCATGGTTGAATGAAAACATTGTAGTGTTTCAATTTCCTATGTGTTTAACATAGCACTGCGGAGAGACTTTTCGAACGCACTGTATATTCAACGGTCCTTTTTCGGCCGTTGTACAGTAAATCATTTGGCGGAAACCTGACGACGCGCCCTTTTGCACCAGCGAATTTTTACTCAAGCACGACGTGCGTTTTTCTCCCCACTCCTACGGGAATGCCAGAGAGCATTCTCCAAGTAAATAAGCGCGCAATCACACACGCATCCACGCAATAAAATGGGCGTACTGCAAAACAGACACTCATCAGGCACAGGGTTGGGCGATCCCCTGCTTTCTTCAACTGTCTCTTTGCATCATTCCATGGATTTACTACTCCTGCTTGTGTACTTGAACGACGTTTTTTTCTTCCTTTTCGGCAGGAGCGAATTCAACGAGAACTGGCTTGCGACGAGTTTTGGGCACTGCATTCGAACTCAACACAATTCTCCCTGCCCCCTCTCGTTTCCTCCTTTTGCTCCTCATTCGCTCCGCATTCCTGCCGTATCCCACCCCATCTTCCTGCGGACCCCGACCCCATACAGCAGCGCCTCTTCTGACCCGCTCCGAGACGACCCTCCACTCCCACCTGCGTCAGTAATTCCACGACATACCAGGCCAAGCGTCAAAACTCGGAGTGGCCTCATCAGTCTCACTACAGAATGGTATTCTTAGTATCGTTCCTGTGTAGTCTCTGAGAGGGGACTACTTGTAGTGGACAAACAAAGAAACAGACAGAGAAACAGACAAAGAACAGCCAAAGGAATTGTTCCACCAACATTCTCAAACATCTTGGGATCATGAGGAGTCGAAGAACACACGTAGTTTTGTCAAGGACAGAGAAACAGGACGCTTGTAGGCGTCTCAAAAAGGCCGCGAAACTTAGCGTCTTAAGAGGTTATAAAAGGTTGAGTCCAATGATACTCCCTCTCACTCCTTTCTCAGCAGTCTTCACTTCTCGTCTTGTTCGTCACGTCTCACTCTCAGCCTTCGTCAACAGTAACACTCGTCAAGCCACCAGCTCTCCGGCCTTGCCGCGGAGCGGCCTGCTGTTCCTTCAAGGCTCCGGTCTATCATCAAGTAAGGTCTTCTACAGACCGCCTGCAGAAGCAATCCTTCGAAACCCAGCGCCGTTCGACTTCAGCCGGCTTCAGTCCCTCAAACAACATCTCACCACTACACGAAGCGAATCAACACTTGAGGCGACATCCTTCTGACCCTGGTTTAACTCATCCTTCACCTCAAGTCGATCGGCGCCCGTTCAACAAGATTCAATAGGCCCAGCTAACGGTCTCAAGGTCATCCTCGGCGTGCGAAATACAGGACGGTCATCTTCACTTCGAGCCTACAGTCTACAAGGTCAACCTTCAAGTATCTCTTCATCTCCAGTCGTATCCGGCATTTCGGGCCTACAGTCTCCAAGGTCAACCTTCAAGTATCTCTTCTATCTCCAGAAGTATTTCAATATTGTCGGTAAGCTCTCTGTGCCTCGTTCTTAAGCAATGTTCGCTAAGCCTACATAGTGTAACCGCAGCGGCGTGATTAGGCTATACCTAAAAGTGCTTTCAATACAGTTCAAACTAACTTTCCCGTTAAGACTGCGGTATTTTTCATGTAATCCATTTTTACTTTGCATCCGTTTGTTTATGTGATCCTTTTAAGCATTTCATTATTGACGGCCTAAAAACGTACGTGCATTCTTTCTATTATTAATAGACTGCAGCATCTATTCTATGTTCCATTTATGCATAACTCTCAAGCCTACCTAAATCAGTGTATTACGTAATCCATTCAGTGAACCAAACGTATGTGCACAATTTCTGTTATCAATAGGCTTCATATTTCATGCTGTGTTCCATTTTGCATACCATTAGCCTATCTAAATGAGTGTATTACTTAACAATTAATCTGTATAACCATTTCCTTATTTGCTAATGCTCAGTCATCTTTAGCATAATATAAATGCCGTTATATAATTGTTAATCATCGTAAATACCTTCATTGAAATGATAATCGCTGTGAACAAATAACTGATTTATTTTCCTAATTAAACACAAAACTACAAGGTAATTTTTCTAACCTTATTAATATTAATTGCTTGGGTGTAATCCAAGCTGGTGACCTCGAATCATTTCGTCTCACTCAGAAAGTAATTACAGTAAGCCTACTTCATTGGCCACCTCAAACCGGTGACACCGTAGGACATTGTAAATTGTTGACCCCAGCCTTGTCATTAACAATCACTGGCGACGGAGGGGCTCAGACAGGCCAGGCTGAGCCTGACCTGTTATTGTTCCTGCTAGAGACTTAAGAAAACTATCCATGTATCCATTCATATATCATCTAAACCCGATTTGCCCAGTGAGAGTGGGGAGAGAGACGCGGAAAGAGAGGGAAGATATGTGGCTAAAAATTTTGAGTCAGATATCTTTACTTTATAAAACATATTATAATGACTATGTTAGGATTTATAAATAAGGTTATATAGCTATTTGCATATACACTATGACTGTACATAAAGTTAATTATTACTGTATTATTATGCATCTTCTCAAATAACAAAGCCTTACAACTCGCATAAAAATGCACAATTCCACGTCTTGTCAGGCAAACAATTTTAAGCCTGACGTCTCTTTTTGAAACATGTTATGATGTAAATCTTTTGATTTACTGTATTTATAATGTTATAAAGTCATTTGGATATTCATTATACGTAAAGTTAATTAGTATATTAATTGATTTATTACTTTGTATCCACCAAATTATCGAATAACCAAGTTTTTAATGCACGAAGTCAGGCAAATTCCCATCGGCCTGACGACTTGCTGCTGTGCCAAATATATGTTATTATCTTGAATTACTAAACATTTAAAAGCAATATTTGCATATCATACTGGCAGCTGGGTATTTCTATATATTCTACTTTTGCATGGTACAGTAAATGTTCGGAAATTTAATACACAGCATATGGAAAGTGTTCATTTTATATAAAATCTGTCACATCTGTGTCGAAACAGAGCTATTGGTATGACGTCACGTGGTGACGTCAACGCGTTGCATGTGAGGTGGTACGACATTTTGAATGATGAAATCTCGTGGGATGAAAATAGTTTAAACCAGGCTGAAAATCTTTACACAAAACTAGAGTAAGGAGCTATTGAAGAATAGGGACCCCAGCCTTCTTTAGTTAGGCTTATAAGGCTAACTAACGAAAATATCACGATCTAACCTAACCAATCGTTAGGTTAACTGTACCCCCTTGACGATTGGTTAGGTTAGGTCATGATATTTTCGTTAGTTAGCCTTATAAAGCTTACTAAAGAAGGCTGGGGTCCCTATTCTTCAATAGCTCCTTACTTAGCAATGCTGAAAAATTATTTGATGTTTTACAGTGCAGGATAGTGGACATGGAATTTGCAAAAAAGGAAAAATCAATGACAAAAGTTATAATGAAATTCTTAAAAAGACATGTGACATAGTAAGTTGTCAGACCATTCCTCCCCCTACCAAGAGACTCAGAGAAAAAGTGACAGATTTTAAAGAAATTTACTTTAGCATTCTGAATACCTCTGTAACAGCCTTGAAGGAACGATTTGAATGCATTCAGGAGTTCTCATCTTTTGAGCTGTTGAATTCATTAATGTTTGCAGTATATAAAGAAAATTTCCCCCAAAACTTAATAGAAGCACTTGAATATAAGTACAGTAATCTATTTGACGTAAAAGCTTTAACGTCAGAATTGAAATACATCTATCAGGACTCCGATTTTTGTCAGTGCAAACATGCAAAAGAAATTGCGGTACTTACGTATTATCGGGACTACCAAACTGTTTATTATGTATTTTTGCTCTCGTCATTTTCGTTTAAACTAACGAAAATATCACAACTTAACCTGACCAATCATCAAGGGCGTACAGTTGACCTAACCGGGCATTCAGTTGACACGAATGTTGACACTGGATGTTTTTATCAATTACGGCGTTATTCTCTCGTCCTTAACTTGCCCGAAATGTGACAGTGAGTGCCTTATGCGAAAAGATCAGAAGATATTTAGGTGAAATAACCAATATTAACCTGTTAGATTAATTGACTGCCCGGTTAGGTCAACTGAATTCCCAGTTAGGTCAACTGAATGCCATTGATGATTGGTTAGGTTAAGTTGTGATATTTTCGTTAGTTTAAACGAAAATGACGGGAGCAAAAATACATAATAAACATTTTGGTAGTCCCGATAATACGTAAGTACCGAAATTGCAAAGCTTTGTCTTCAACTTGGACTTACAACAGCCTAACCTGAAACGATCAAATTAATTCGGCTCCTTTTGACAATCCCTGTAACCATGTGTCAACAGAAAGAAGTTTTTCAACGCTTAACAGAATAAAGACGTACCTACGGAATACCATGTCAGAGGAAAGGCTGTCTAGTTTAGCAAGAATTGCCATGAGAAAAATTGTAATATCACTAGAGAAGAATAAAATGTTGCACGACAAAGTAATTGAAGAATTTGCATTAAAACCAAGACGATTGGAATTAATTTATAAATAAATAATGTAAGGCGATGTTTCATTTCCTAAATTTATGCCAGTTAAAAATATTCTAATTAATTATCATACATAATACCAGAAACTGGTAAACTGGCTGCACGGTGATTCGAACCGAGGGTCAGTGGATCCATAGCTAGCGACGCTACACTCATAAATCGAGAATTTGACAAGGAAATTAGTATTTTTAACAGCGGTGGCACGGTTATACATCAGCTGAGAAAACCATCTTTGTCAACTTTCTTACAGATGTTCCTCTCTTATTATATAACACGCAAGGTTTTGTTAGACTGAGATTTCCTACGAGCAAAGTTTACAATGTCTGCATTGTTAAAATTTATTGTTTACCTAATTAACAAAATGAGGCTTGCAATATAAAAAAAAAAGGAGAAAAACAAATATTTCTTTCGCGAGTGGTTTTCAGTTGCCATGGAAACCAGCCAAATTTTAAAGGCGTAAAAAAATGGGATCGATATATTTTATAATTTTCGGATGGACAAAACTGGTCTCACCCCATTGTATGGCATTCCCATTCGTATCCGTGTTCACAAATGCAATTCCTTTTCTATGCCATTCCCATTCTAAGCAATTCACATTCTCTGCCATTCCCATTCTATGCCATTCCCCTTCTAAGCATTTCTCATTCTAAGCCATTCCCATTCTAAGCAATTCTCATTCTATGCCATTCTCACTTCATGTCATTTTCACTCCCATCCACGGCCTTTCCTACTTTGGTCCGGGTTAGATTAGGTTAGGCTTGTTTAAGATACAGTAGTATCCCCGCAAAAATGTAGAGTGCAGATCAAGTGAATGCAAGATGATAAATAATGGTGGGGGAGGGGGGTTGGTTAGCCCTCCAAGGTGAGGGATGGGGGTATGCAACAGGGGGAGAGGGTTAGACCCTCAAGGGGGGTATGCATGAAGAGGGGAGAAGGGTGGTCCCTACAAAGAGGGTAGCCTAACCTAACAAGGATAATAAAGGGAGGAGAGAGAGGAGAGAAGATGTCCACGCTGGCATGTCTCGACGCATAATGGTTAGAGGAAGCCAGCAGGCAGCGCCACCACCTGCCAGCGGCAGGAATGATGGCGTAGTATATACATATATATTTATTTATCTAGCTCCAAATCGGAGAATTAAAACGCACATCGCTCTGTCTCAAAAATAGCAAAGCACACACGCACACTGTATCATTTATATATATATACTGTATACATATATATATATATATATATACACACATATATATATATATATTATATACACACACACATGTTGTTTTATAACATGTGGGACGCACTTTCAGGATGGATTCAGGACCTGAAAACAATGAAAAATCTTATATAAACATAGGCCCGAAATCGCCTTGTTTCCGAGTTACAGCCCGTTTTGTGTTCCAGCAATTCTTTCTGCAAACTGTTTACAAACACTGCTTGCCGACAATGTTTGTGAGTGTGTATGACACTTATTTCATGTATGGCCTTGCCGATTGTAATTTTTCCTACACTCTATGACATATTTCAATATCGTTGATTATAGAGCCATCATTCAGTCAGAGGTGCATCGCGTTGTTTCACTGTTCGTATTCGTAACTTCTTACCGTGAATAAGTACAGTTCAGTGAAAAAAAAAACCTTTAAAGTTTTTGTGCTATTCAGTGATAGTGTGCATTTGAAGTGAGAATGGAGGCTTATTCAAACAGAGAAATGGCATACAGACGCAAGACGTCTGTATGCGGAAAGGTTTCCGAATCCCCGTCTGCCAGATAAGAAGACCTTTCAGAGAATAGACGAGCATCTTGGTGATACAGGATCATTCAACAAGCGAGTTTCACATGGTGGTAGACCAATCAACGCCAGAATTGTTGAGTTGGAGGAGCGGGTCCTGAATCGCTGGTGGAACATCCTGGTGTCAGCATCCGAAGGATAGCAGCAGCAGAGGGTGTAAGATACACAACTGTGTGCAGAATTTTACAGGAACAACGGCTTTATCCATATCACATTCAGAGAGTACAAGGCCTTACTGAAGCTGATTTCCCACCACGAGAAGCTTTTTGTACTTGGTTCCTTCAACAGTGTGCTCGCGATCCTCTTTTTCTATCCTCCGTGTTGGTTTCTGATAAGGCTGCCTTCACAAGAAATGGCGTGATCAATTTTCACAAGACTCATCACTGGGCCGAAGAGAACCCGCATGCCATCATCCAGTCAAGGCACCAACAACAATTTTGTATCAGTGTATGGGCAGGACTTATTGCCGACAACTTAATCGGTCCTATTCCAATTTTTTAAGGAATGATTTAAGCGATTTACTCGATGAAGTTCCTCTTCGTGTCCGACGTCGTATGTGTTTTATGCATGACGGCGCTCCGCTTATTTTAGTTGAGTAGCCAGAGTCTATTTGGATGACCATTTCCCTGATAAATGGATAGGCCGTGGAGGACCCATTGCGTGGCCTGCTCGCTCCCCGGACCTGAATCCACTCGATTTTTACCTGTGGGGTCATCTGAAATCCATCGTTTACGTGACACCCATTGACAACGTTGAAATGCTTCGCCAACGTGTAGAACAAGGATGTCAGAAAATCCAGCCAATGCCTGGAATGTTTGAACGCGTCAGGCAGTCTATGACGAGGCGTGTTCAGGCATGTATTCAAGCGCAATGCGGTCATTTTGAGCACTTCCTTTAAAGGTAAGGGGGATACTTGCTGGAACCCATAGCGGGCTGTAACTAGGAAACAAAGCGATTTGGAGGTATGTTTATATGATCTTTTTTCATTGTTTCAGGTCCTGAATCCATCCTGAAAGTGTCCCACATGTTTTGAAACACCCTGTGTATATATTATATATATATATATATATATATATATATATATCCATCAACACAGTTATTTCCTTGTACGTGCGTATAAAGAAGAAATAAATCGCACATCGCTGTGTCTCAAAAACAGCAAAGCACACACACACGCACCCAGTTATTTCCTTGTACGTACGTATAAAGAAGAATTACATTAGAGAGAAAAACATGAATAATTATTTAGCATACGCAACAAAAATAATACAACTAGTAAAGAAGAAATCGATGGAAAATATATAAAATAAATTTGTTTTGGAATTAATAGTTATTTCCATGAAAACACAACTACATCATTCTGTTAATATATATCGAATATGTGTATACATTAGTCGCAAAACAATTAGATTTTATATAACATGGACAGTAGAGAAGAAATGCATTAGACGCAAAAACAAGAATAATTATGATAATAATAACCCACTCTAATAGACAGAGTTTATTCCCACAACAGTTTCGATGCCCACTGGCATCCTCTTCGGGTGGATACAGAAAATCGAATGAACCAAAAACAAGAGGAAAAACAGTCCAGGGACCATTAAGAAATTCGCACCTAGGTTAGACCCCGTTCTCCCGACACTGGAAGGGCATTTTTATTAAAGGGACCCACTTATAAGTACATTCGCACAAACTATCTTCTTGTTCTATACATACAGATTCTATTAGTTTTTATTAGTTTTTTTATATAATTATTACATTTATTATTAAATTTATTACATTTAATATTGCATTATTATTTATTACAAAAGTTATAAATTTATTATTACATTCATTATTACATTGTTGTTTATTATACAGAAATTATAAACCGAAAAACGAATGAAAAAAGCGAGAAGGAAACAATCCAGAGACCATTAAGAAATTCGCACCTAGGCTAGATCCCGTTTCCCCGATCCCAGAAGGGCATTTTTATTAAAGGGTTCCGCTTATAAGTACATTCGCACAAATTAAAACTATCTTCTTGTTCTATACATACAGATTCTATTATTTTGACAAAATTACTGCATTTATTATTGCAGTTACATTTTTTTAACATTTATTATTATTACCTTTACACTAATTATTACATTTATTGCATTTATATTATCTCCACATTTATTACTTTCATTATTACATTTACAATTACGTTTATAATTCCATTTACATTTTACCGAAAACAGAAAAACAACCGAAAACAATATGTGAGTTTGCCTTACATTGCCGGCTTAGAAAGAGTAAAACCGTTGACGAAAGATTTTAAATTTGCTTTGGCGTTCAAATATTCTTCTACCGTGAAGAGTAAATTGGTTAGGAATAACATTGCAAAACAGGAACAAGCCTGTGTCTACAGCATTCTCTTTAAAAGTTGTGATTTAGTATACGTAGGAGAAACTGGAAGAAATATTGAAACCCGTATTAAAGAACACAAATATGCCTTCAGAAGTTGTAATACTAATAATGCCATTTTTTATCACGCCAGCCAAAATAATCATGCTATAGATTGGGAATCAAGTAAGGTACTTTATATATGTAATAATTATGTCAAAAGAAAAATAATAGAATCTGTATGTATAGAACAAGTAGATAATTTTAATTTGTGCGAAGGTACGTATAAGTTGGACCCTTTAATGAGATTCTTGGTCAAAACATCCCTTACGGAGTCGGGTGAACGGGTTCTAACCTAACTGTGAATTTCTTAAAGGTCTCTGGATTGTTTCCTTACTAGCTTTTGGTTCATTCGGGTTTTCTTTTTTTTTGGTAAAATGTAAATGGAATTATAAATGTAAATGTAAATGTAATAATGGAAGTAATAAATGTGGAAATAAATATAAATGCAATAAATGTGATAATTACTGTAAAGGTAATAATAATAAATGTTAAAAAATGTAAATGCAATAATAAATGCAGTAATTATGTCAAAATAATAGAATCTTTATGTATAGAACAAGAAGATAGTTTTAATTTGTGCGAATGTACTTATAAGCAGGACCCTTTAATAGAAATGCCCTTCTGGGGTCGGGGAAACGGGATCTAGCCTAGGTGCGAATTTCTTAATGGTCTCTGGATTGTTTCCTTCTCGCCTTTTTCATTCGTTTTTCGGTTTATAATTTCTGTATAATAAACAACAATGTAATAATCAATGTAATAATAAATTTATGACTTCTGTAATAAATAATAATGCAATATTAAATGTAATCCATCGGCCCTAGGTTCGAGAGCCGACGGCAGCCCGCGCGCAGTAAAACCCAGCTGTTCATCCTTCCACACAATAAAGAAAGTGGTTGGTAGGTAAATGGGTACCCTGGGTGGTCTAGTGGTTAAGACGCTGGGCTGCGGGTGGGGCGTGGTTCGGATTCCACGTTAAGCAGTAGGTCTAAGGTGGAGTGAAAAGCTTGACCTTCGTCAGAATGAACAATTCGGGTGGAAGCTAACCAAAGGTTATATAGAACAAGAAGATAGTTTTAAATTTGTGCGAATGTACTTATAAGCGGGTCCCTTTAATAAAAATGCCCTTCCAGTGTCGGGAGAACGGGATCTAACCTAGGTGCGAATTTCTTAATGGTCCCTGGACTGTTTTCCCTCTTGTTTTTGGTTCATTCGTTTTTCTGTATCCACCCGAAGAGGATGCCAGTGGGCATCGAAACTGTTGTGGAAATAAACTCTGTCTATTACAGTGGGTTTTTATTATCATATTTTAACTTTCACGTAGAAAAAAGTGAAGTTTTTTGCATTTAAGAATAATTATTATTTATCATGCGCATCAAAAGTAATACAATTAGTACAGAAGAAATCGGGGAAAATACAGTGTATTAACTATTAATTCCAAAAAATAATTATTTATCTCCATGTATGTACATATTGGGATATTTTTATGTACTCTTTTTATCTCTAGATTAGAAATGAATACAGCATTGACACTAACATATATTGAGCTGAAGTTTTCAATTAAAACACCCAAATCAAAAGAATTATATTTCTTTAGCTATCTTTAAGAATTTTACATCAAATTTAACTCGATAATGTCAAAGCTGGCCGTGATATTTAATTCAAGATAAAAGGCTCATAGGTAGTCGATGCTTTTAAGACACCAAAACACAGATGCATCTTAATATAACACCATACTTACCCCGAACGCTGAAATATGTAGCACTAAAGTGCGAGGTACACTTCTGATAAGCCACCCGGAAAAACAAGAAACAGGAAAACACGAACAACTGCGCACTAATTTATCACCAAACTTGATTCGAGTCTTAACCTTCCACTTTTAATTGCTCTGTGATTTAGCACTCTAATGTAAAAACACACATGAGTGGAATATTCCTCAACCTTAATTCAACACCATACGAGGCAGTGTCAAAATGATATTTAATTCGAGCGATACTTTTTAAAGAAGGAAACACATACCAGCTGCATTCACCATACATTTCTGATATCTCCCTGTTTTCACACTGTAGTGTAAAACATGCATATAGTACAGCGCGCGCTTTGGGGAAATATTCCTTACATCTCTCTCCCCAGGGACAGATGATACTTTTAAATCCCCCACTTTTGATATCTCGCGAATTCGCACTCTGGCGTAAAATAGCGATGATACGAACGGCGCGAGTGGAATATTTCACGTACCACCCTTTGCCGTTCTGGTTACGATCTCTGACCGTTTTATCATAATTCGGCAGGGACCCTAAATGAAATACTTGACCATTATTATTATTATTATTATTATTGTATATATTCAGACTTAATACGCGTCCAACGTAAAAATTCATTTCAAAGTAAACGAATATAGTGATATATATTTTAAAGACAGAAACGTTCAAATATTCTATTTCTCTGACATTTTAATCGAAAATTTAGGAAACAATACTTTTATTTTTAATCGAGGAAATAAACCAACAAGTTACATGACAAGTTTAAAAACAGTTTATTATGCGTAGACTGTTAAAAGCGAAACATAATATTTCCCATAGAAATATGCATGTTAAGATATTGCGTCTTTAGAATTCCACAATTCATTTTAGCAGTGTTACCCAAGTAATGTGAAGGCCATTTTCTACGCATATTTGTAATACATAAAATGGAATTTCATTTAATGGGGAGCTTAATTAAATACGTCTGTTTATGCTCATTCTATGAACCGTCTCTCTCTCTCTCTCTCTCTCTCTTCTCTCTCTCTCTCTCTCTCTCTCTCTCTCTCTCTACAGCTCTGAATACTACCTTTGACACTGAAATATGAAATACTTATTGACAAACCGTAGCCTATATGACAAATATTAGCATATATATAAAATCATAAGTAAAATGTTGCTAGGGAAAAGTTATAATATATACGTATATATATATATATATATATGGATGAAAATTAATAACTCCTACATCCATATAATTCTTATATTCATTCATATAGCTCGTGACAGCAAAGAAAACCTCAAGCGATTCTTTCAATACGTCAGCAATAGAAATCCAGTAAAAAATGTCTTGGGGCCGTTGAAAAATGTTAACGGAGAAGTAGTTTCTGAAAACAAGGAAATAGCTACCTTGCTAAACGTCAGTTTTTACGATAGAAGATGTAACGAATATCCCGACGGTCATAGACAATACCTTTTGATAATTGTAATAGTTTGAATAATATTGTGGTTAGTGAAAGGATGGTAATGCGCTATATTGATAAAATGGGATTTTATTAAAAATTTGGACCGTCAAATTTTTTTGAAAATTTTGTCACTAGTACAGTTTTTTATGCTGATTCTAAGCATGCAACTCATTTTTTTGCAGAAATAAATATTTAACATTTTATTGGCGTTTGTTTGCAGGAATAGTGCCAGCTTCTCCATACGAACTCGCAAAAAACAATAATTTTTGTTGTTATTAATGTTTATTTGTTGCCTGCTTACGCCTAGTTTAGTGTGAATATTATTGTTGTAGAGTGAGCATATGATAATGCAGTACTGTAATCTATCTACTTGCGAGTTGCCTCCGGTCAATTGAATGGCCGGTTAGGTCAACTGTACGCCCTTGATGAGATGATTGGTTAGGTTAAGTCGTGATATTTTCGTTAAAACTAACGAAAATATTATGACTCAACCTAACCAATCGTCAAAGGCGTACAGTTGACCTAACCGGGCATTCTTGACCTAACAGGGCATTCAATTGACCTAACCGAGCATTCAATTGACCGGGGAACATTAATAACAACAAAAATTAATGTTTATGCGAGTTCGTATGCAGAAGCTGGCACTATTCCTGCAAACAAACGTCAATAAAATGTTAAGTATTTATTTCCGCAAAACATGAGTTGCATATTTAGAATCAGCATAAAAACCTGTACTAGTGACAAAATTTTCAAAAACATTTGACACAGTCCAAACTTTTAATAAGATCCATAAAATGAAAATGTGTAAATCAACGGGTACGGATTCCATATATCCCATACAACTAAAAGAATTAAAAGAAAGCATTATTGTGCCGCTAATAAAGATTTTTAATGCGTCTATTTCTGTGGGGTGCGTACCACAAAATTTCAAGTTAGCAAATGTAATACCTATCTTTAAGAAAGGCGATAAAGGCGCGGCGGGAAATTATAAGCCAATCAGTTTAACGTCTGTTGTAGGTAAGCTACTGGAATCAATAATTAGGGATCGTATCGTCGAACACTTAGAATTGCATAACTTGGTTAGAAATAAGCAGCACGGTTTTAGGCGAAACAAATATTGCTTAACTAATCTTTTAGAATTTTCCAAAGCGTGGTTGAAGTTTACGACAGTCATCGGGCGGTTGATGTAGTGTATTTAGATTTTCAAAATGTGTTTGACACAGTGTCGAACAAAAGTCTCATTGAAAAAACTAAGGCTCATGGAATCAGAGGTGTAGTAATAAATTGGATAGAAAAGTTGTTGCGAGGTAGGAAACAGAGGGTGGTCGTTGATTGAGCGGAATCGTGTTGGGCTAGTGTAGCGAGCGGCGTTCCTCAGGGTTCTGTATTGGACCCCTTGCTTTTTCTTATATATATTAACGATTTAGATGTCGGCGTAGTCAGTACAGTTTCAAAGTTTGCGGATGACACGAAGTTGGGTGGTAGGGCGATTAATGGCGATGATAGAGGTAAAATCCAGGAAGATCTGAATAAAATCGTTGATTGGTCAGTCACATGGCATGTGGGATTTAACGTCAATAAGAGCAAAATTTTACATATAAGTTCGCGTAACGGTAATTTTGCGTATATTATGTCAGAGATGGAGCTAGCAAGCGTAGAGCAGGAAACGATTTAGAAGTTATAGTCACTGGTGATTTAAAAGTAGCGAAACAAATTACAGCAGCGGTCAATGAAGAGAAGAAAGTGCTAGGTTTTATAGCTCGGAATTTTGAGTACAAATCGCGCGATATTATTGTTCCCCTTTATAAATCATTAGTTAGACCCCATTTGGAGTACGCGATCCAACTTTGGAATCCGCATATGCGAAAAGATATACACAAAATCGAAAGAGTTCAAAGACGAGCAACTAAGATGATTCCGTTGCTTAGGTCGAAGTCGTACGAGGATAGGCTTAAGGAGTTAAAATTGACTACACTCGAGACTAGGAGGCTAAGGGGTGATCTAATCCAGGTTTCTAAAATTATGAATGGGTTCGATAACGTAGATAGAGATAGTTTTTTCGAAATATCTCACTATAATAGGGCTGGAAATAACGGGTGTAAGTTGACAAGTAGAATGTTCCAGACAGCAGTTGCCAAAAACTTTTTTACGCGGAGAATAGTAAATACGTGGAATAGTTTGCCGGTAGAAGTAATTAGTAGCACGTCTATAAACATGTTTAAAAATCGATTAGACGCATATGTTGATGGATTGGGTATAATTTAAGGTAGTAAAATTAAGGTCTTGTGGTTCGGAATGTAGGTCCTCTCCGCCACCACGGAGGACAAACACAATACATAATTACGAACACAGTTAGGTAGACCAGCCATGAGTGGATCCTTGGGTCTTTGTTGGTCTGAAACATTATAACATTATAACATTATAATAATATAATTCTTATGTTCATTCGTATACTTCGTATATTTATATAATCCTTATATTCTTATTCATATATTCATTTTTACATATGAAGCCCAAAATCGTATCAAGCTGACACGAGTTTGGATAAAACTTTGATTTACTTTCTATTTTATAATTGGTGAATTATTTCTTTGTAAACTAGTAATCATTTTGTATGTAGACCAAAATCGGATAACGCTGACACAAGTTTCGATACATTTTTTATTTGCTTTCTATTTTATGATTGGTGAATTATTTCTCTTTAAACAACTTGATCATTTTCGTAGACTTAGCTTAATAATGTAATCTTTTTCATTTCCTGTATACATTCTCTCTTCGTTGTAAAAGATGAAGTCATGTCCTGCTTAACGTTTGATTCTTAGTCTTAAGCCTTTCATTTTTGCCCATGTGCATGTTTGTCTGTAATTCGTGATGGTAAGGCATATTTCAATTTCCATTTTTAGTTAACTCGGCAGATCATGATAACATCAGATGTGTCAATATGCGGTTTAAAATAAAAATATGGCTTCCTCTTGCTTCGCAGTTTACACTTTGCTTCAACAAAAATATTTGTTTTGTCTTTAAATGTTTTGTAAAGTAAATTAGCCTATTGAGAATAATATAAAAACCCAAAAAACAAAAACAAAAACAGATCAGCATTAATTAAATAATAATGACGTCAGTAGAAGTTCAATATAAAAGCCCATAAAATGTATCCAACGTTCATTCTGACTAGACTGATCTAACTTAGAGGCGAGCATTACTTGTAACATTTTAGCAGTAAATTACCGTAAGAAAAAATTTTTGTCTTCTCCTTGGAGCCTTGCTGTCTTCAGAGAACTTAGTCTTAAATAGAGAAAAATAATTTCCCGATACGTTATAAGAAGAATCAAGGAACCTTCAGAGGACTTAGTCTTAAATAGAGAAAAATAATTTCCCGATACGTTACACGAGAAGAATCGGGGCACCTTCAGAGAATTTAGTAAGCTCCACAGACTCCTCCGATCCACTACAAGAAGAAATCGGAGAGTAGTATAGAAGAAACTACTGCGATTCCATATACCGTACCAGCTACTCCAGAGTAACAAATCCGTTGGTGCCACCTAACCAGAACCCCGTCAACTTCGAACCAACCAAGGCCATAGACGGAGGGGTTAACAACTGGCGACCCTGCATCAGGATTCTTCCAGTTTTCCAGATCCTGGAGATAGAAGAAATGGCGACTTTGCAATCAGAATTCTTCCAGTCTTCCAGACCCTGGAAATAGAACAACTGACGACGCCCATTCTTCATCCAGGAAGAAGTATCCAGCAAGACACGTCTTCAGGACATATCTTCAAGGATTTCGCCGTAGGAATCTTGGTAAGTACAGATCTTTTTTTTAAAGTAATCTCTAACCATTTGAGAAGTCAGTATTATTAACAGTTACCGTATTTGACGGCTTACAAGACGCTGCGCCGTGAAAGACGCACCTTAATTTTGGAAAGATAAATTCAAGAAAAAAAGGTTTTGATGCACTTTATTGTTAATACAATGGATATGTAAAATTCAATAAAAAGAAAACCCAAAAGCCAATAAAGAAAGATAATATGATTATTACTCTTATTATTTGTTATTAATCAACTTCAGATTCATTACTGACATTATCATCATTATCCCCATCATCATAATCATCATCATCTTCACTTGTATCACTGTCACTCTCATACAATAAATGATCTTCAGTGCCATCCATTGCATTACTTATACCACATTTTTTAAAGGACTTGACCACAATTTCAGTCTTAACATCATGCCGTGACTTCAGCACCCATTCACACACTTGTGCTATTGATGGACGTTTCATCCTTCCCCACTTTCGGCTTCTAAGACGCAGGGCGATTTTTTAAGGTATTTATAAGGAAAAAAAGTGCGTCATATAAGCCGACAAATACAGTAATAATGAGTATCAAGCCAGAATTAACAAGAAACACAGTGAACATTCGCTACACCAGTGATACATTTCTTTTTATTGAAACAGTTATTTTCACCATTAAAGTTAGTATAGAATAATTTTATTTTATGTACCAAACATAATATTACCGTACCTTCGCGTACATTCGAGTGAAATGTTGTTTACATTTTTTATTTTTGTTTACAATTTTTTCAAATTATTGAATTGAATTCACTTGCAATTATTGTGCAATTATTGTGCATTATTATAATGCACAAATTGTGCATTATTTGTGTATTTCTTGGATAGAGAAAGAGATATTATATAGAGATAGTTTATAGTTTATAGAGATACTTGAGAGCAGTTCAAATCAGTCAGATGCATCCAGAGGGGACAACCGCCCCAGAAAATTATAGAGATACTTGATAGCAGTTCAAGTTAGTCGGTTGCATCCAGAGGGACAACCACCCCAGAGAATAATAAATAGCTTAATGCTATCAGTTAGTTCGGATTTTCGAAAGAAATAGGAAGCCCACTCCACTTGATAGCAGTTCAAGTCAGTCAGTTTCAAGTCAGTCAGTTTGAAGTTAGTCAGTTTGAAGTTAGTCAGTTTCAAGTCAGTCAGTTTCAAGTCAGTCAGTTTCAAGTCAGTCAGTTTCAAGTGCAGTCAATTTAATTCAACCTTCTTTTTTGTGTAAGAAGAAGGAAATTGACAGATTTGTCTCTTTTTGCATGCAGTATATGTGTATATAAATATATAGGTGAAATATATATTTTATTGTTGTAAAAAAAAACGGTTTCTGCAAAGTATATGGTTAATTTATTTTGTTTTTAAATGGGTATAAAAATTTGTTTTATTATTTGAATTGTCTCGCATTGTTATAACAGAAAATTGTACCTAACTTGTCGTATATATATATATATATATATATATATATATATATAGTTCGCGCGTGCGTTTGTTTGTTGACTCGTGAAAAATAATTTTTTTCCCCTTTTTCTCTCGCTCTTTTGCGTCGGTAAGCAAATTTTCTTTCTTTTCATTCTTGGTTTTCATTGGTAAAGCGTTGATGTGCAAGGTTTCGTCTTTTTTGCTTTTTTGCAGTTACTGTGTTGGTACGCAAATAGTTTTGTCTGTTTATTTTTTTTTGTGCTTTTTCGGTTTCAATTAAAATGAGTTCGTACAATTCGAGTAATATGTCGAAATCGACAGGCAAGTTTTGCATCTTTGTTTAGGATGACTTTATTAAGTGTTTATTTAAACCGAAATAGGTAATGTCACGCTTAAGTTTTTTCGTTTCAATTCTGTTGTATATACGATATGAGGGATAAGTTTTCTTTCTTGTTTTTCTTTGTTTCGCTTCGCCTTCCTCATTTGTAAATCCATTTTTCTGTCCTTTGTCGTTTTTTTCGAAGAAAATGGATAGATATAATTATATGACGAGTAATATCCCTGAGGTTCCAATTTTTAAGGGGAGAGAATACGGTGAATTAGTACTCCCGTACGTGGACGAATGGTTTGACGTATGAGAGGGCTATTATGTTCAATATAACGTTCGCGATGATATCGCGAAGATTCGAATGGTTACGCACTTCTTAGACGATGAGGAGGGTTGCGCAAGGAACGTCTTGCACCCATTTTTGTTGAAAAGTTTTACTACATGGAACGCTTTTCGGAATTATGCTACTGAAGTTTTCCAACCGGTAGGCTACAGCGACGAAATAAATGCGACTGCATTAAGGAAGACGGGATGGTCGGAAGCTTTCTGGACCCCGCGCGAAACCATCCATAACGCAGACGATGAAGTATGTTCGTATGTTTCGGAAATGCCTTCTTGTGCTCACGACATGGTGCTTTTTGACGAGAGCTCACAAATTTTCATGAAAACTTCTGTCAACAACCAAGCGGTTGTGGATCTTGTTGACGACTGCTGTCAGGCGAATTACATTAAACAAGACGTATACAAGAAGTTACTTAAGACGGCTACGGGAAATTTCGATTTGCGTTCTCGCTTGACCTGCATTGATGATGATTGGGAAAAATACAGTACCGGAGAAATTATTCTTCCTATTGAGTTTGATTAAGTCCCTTATCTGACCCCATTTGTGGTCATATCTGAAGGAGACTGGGATGGAGATTTAATCCTGGGGATGAATTTCTTTATTACGCACGATTTCTGTGGCCGATAGAGAAGCAGGCCTAATTCGAGGAGAGAACCCACCTTTCGAGTATGTTTGTCACCCCTACTCTTCGCTCTTTTCGACTCAGGGTGAAAGAATTGTTTCAGAGAGCCGGAATGACTCTCTGGAATCAATTCAAAATAAAGAGTAACTGCTATTAGATGGGGAAGATTCTTCATCAATCGTCAATTGTTCCGTTCCAGTTCCGTCGAACGACGAACTAGAACGCCAACATACCTTTGGTAATTTTGAGCATGAAGATTCGAATGTCTTCACAATAGACCCCTGTGACTCCATGGAGAGCGAGTCACCCCCTTCGGTTACAGTTAGGCAGGAACTTGAAGTTCCCACAGTTTCGGTTATTCCAAATAAATCTGAAGACTCATCTCCTTTGAGTTCCTTTGATTCTGTTTTCAAAGGTAGAGGATTTTCCACCTAATTCCGAGACTAAGCCTACAAGTGCCGGAAGCGAGCCCGAACCTACTCCACCGTCGGAAGTTGTTCGTATGGAAAGGCAAGCACGGAATACACTTGTCCATCCACTTAGTTTGTACAGCATGCACGATACGATGGGTGTGCTCAGTACAATGAGGAAAGTGCCCTATGAAGAGGCTGTCTCAAACCCCACGACGGAAGTGCCCTATGAAGAAACTGTCCCAGACATCACGAGGGAAGTCCTCGATGAGGGGAATTTTCCGAGGGATCCCCCTTCTTCTGCAAATTTACGTGAGGTCACGGAGAACTCGCCTATGCCCCTCGGACATGATGCAAGGTCGGCTAATGACCTCGAGTCTCATTGTCTTAATGAAGTTCAAATCTTTCCACGCGCCAACAACGCGTCTTTGACGAATTCGGAAGACAATTGCCATTCTTCTCTTCCCATCAAAGGGAGTGATGTATCTTTGCATCGCTCTAGAGGACAACGTTCATTCGATTCTGTACTTTCTAATCAGAAGGTTAGGAAATTGAAATTTGGCAGTACCATTTCAGACACCTGGCGAAAGTCTTCTCTTTCTCCTACTAAACAGAAGACTTATCTTCCTCCTGTTTCCCGTCCGATGAAACAGAATACTAATTTTTCTCCTGTCTCCTTGTTTGCCCTTTGTCAGGTCAAACCACCGATCTAGAACCTCGGCATTGACCATAACCTTCCTTCTCCTCCTCTAAATATTCCTTTCTACCACCAAAAAACAGCTCATAAAATTTCTCCAATGTTCATTCTGACTAGACTGATCTAACTTAGAGGCCGAGCATTACCTGTAACATTTTAGCAGTAAGTTACCGTAAGAGAAAGTCTTTATCTTCTTTGAGCCTTGCTCTCTTCAGAGAACTTAGTCTTAAATAGAGAAAAATAATTTCCAGATACGTTATAAGAAGAATCGGGGAACCTTCAGAGAATTTAGTAAGCCTCACAGAATCCTCCGATCCACCACTAGAAGAAATCGGAGAGTAGTATAAGAGAAACTTCTGCGATTTCCTATACGGTACCAGAGTAACAAATCCGTTGCTGCCACCTAACCAGAACCCTCGTCGACTTCGTACCAACCAAGGCCATAGACGGAGGGGTTAACACACACACACACACACAAAAAAAAAAAAATATATATATATATACACACGAGGGCCACTCAATATATTTTTCCCTACCTTTTTTTTTCTTTCCAAATTTCCTTGGAAGTTCCAGAAATTTTGTACACAAGTAGATACATACTTTTTTTACAAGATTTTATTTTTCCACATTCTCCATCCTTTTCTACAGCTTTTTTCCACCTCGAAACACGGGCCTTTATTCCTTGCTGGTAAAAGTCCGTTGGGTTCCGCTGGAGCCACCTCTTAACCTCCTCAACAACTTCATCGTCACTCTGAAACTTTCTTCCACGAAAAGCATCCTTCATTGGCCCAAACAAATAGAAGTTTGAAGGTGCCAGGTCCGGGCTGTATGGAGGGTAGGGTAACACAATCAACCGCATTTTTGTGATGGCTTCACTTGTTTGCAAACTGTTGTGTGGTCTTGCGTTATCGTGCAAAAGAAGGACGTGTTCCAGTTTTTTCTCCGGTCGAACTCGCTTTATACGTCTCTGGAGTCTCTGCAGGGTAGCAATATATGCCTCTGAGTTGATTGTTTGTCCTTTCTTCATAATGTCCACCAGAATCACCCCTTTCATGTCCCAGAAGATGGTGGCCATAGCGTTTCGTGCAGAGGGAGCCATTTTGCACTTTTTCTTGTGTGGGGAGTCTGCGTGATGCCACTCCATGGATTGGCGTTTTGTTTCAGGTTCAAAGTGGTGTACCCAAGTCTCATCCCAAGTCACAGTTCGTGAAAGGAAGTTATCCCCTTCAGTCTTGTATCGAACCAACGACTCAGAAGTTAATTCTTTTCTTTGGACTTTGTGATCTTCAGTCAGTTGGCGAGGAACAAACCGTGAACACACTTTTTAGTATCCCAGTTGCTGAATTATCGTATTCACACTTCCTTCACTAATTCCTAGCTCCTGTGATAGCTCCTTGTATGTGACGCGCCGATTTGAGCGAATGATGCTGTTAGCACGTTGCACAGTGTGAGATGTGAAAGCCGATGCCGGGTGACCGCTACGTGGCTGATCATGGAGGCTGGCTCTCCCTCTCTCCGATGATCTCACACGTTTAGACCAGCGTCCAACTGTGCTTCGATGAACAACAGCATCTCCGTAAACGTTTTGTAGACGTTTGTTAATATTTGCAACTGTTTCCTTCTCTGCGGTTAAGAACTCATAACAGCTCTCTGTTTACGACGCACATCACTGTCAGACGCCATTTTCGAAACTGCGTTAACCATCGGTTTTATAGAGGGGTGATTAAAAGCGATTTTATACAAGGAGGGGAGGTTCAAACTGGAAAATCCGGTTATGTGAAGTGCAGAAAGTTCAAACTTATGGCCGAAAGACATTTCAGCCCCATGGGCTATTATTTAGCTTAGAAAATAGGGATGAAAAACTTTTTGAGTGCCCCTAATATATATATATATATATATATATATATATATATATATATATATATATATATATATATATATATATATATATGTGTGTGTGTGTGTGTATATATATGTACATATATGTATATATGTGTGTATATATATATATATATATATGTTACTGTAAAAGCCCGACGAGTGGTAAATCTTGACATTTACCATGTACATCTAGTAAAAGTCCGAAAAACAAGTGAAATTTTACTTATTTCGGAGTTTTACCAAATCTACATGGTAAATGTCAAGATTTACCTAACCTAACCTAACCTAACCTAACCTAACTAAAAGATGTTTGTGCAAGGCCTCTGGCCTTTTATGCAATTCAAAGTGCCACAACAGTTCACCATGCTGTAATAAATGAATTCGGTTTTTTTGTGCAAGAATTTTTCGCGTTTTTAAGTTGCAAGTATATTTAAATAAATGTTTTTTTTCCCAGTTTTAGTAATTTCTCTTCAATCCTGGTTTTTACAACTTCTGATGGTAAATCTTGACATTTACCATGTAGATTTGGTAAAAGTCCGAAATAAGTAAAATTTCAATTGTTTTTCGGACTTTTACCAGATGTACATGATAAATGTCAAGATTTACCGGCAAATCTTAAGATTTACCACTCGTCGAGCTTTGACAGTATATATATATATATATATATATATATATATATATATATATATATATGTGTGTGTGTGTGTGTGTGTACAGGAATACCTCAAAATTCGTCGTTTCGAATTTCGTCGTTTCGCAGATTCATCGTCAATCTTTTACTACCTGTAGTTTCTCAATCCTTCGTCCATATTCGCAGATTCGCCGTTTTTGGAGAAAATGTGAAAAAAACGATCGAAATTAACGAAATTCAAACGTTTACCAACGCAATATACATTATATTTTGCCGAAAGAGAGTAGAATCGATTAAGTAATATGTTTAATACCATAATACAGTAAAATGTTTTCTCATTGAAACATGTTATAATCTACCTCGAATTTCGTCGTTTCGTATTTCGTCGTGTTATTCCGGAACGATTGAACGACGAATTTCGAGTCATTCTTATGTATATTTATATATATATATATATATATATATATATATATATATATATAATATATATATGTATATATATATATATATATATATATATATATATACCTATGTGTATATATATACATATTTGTGTGTATATATATATATATATATATATATATATATATATATACTTCTAAAAAAGTAGAAAATAAACAGCCAAAGAAAAATAATGATAATGCCAAAACTAAGACCTTGGCAAATAATAAGAAAGAAAGTAGAAGCGTAGAAAATATCGTATGCAAATACTACGCGAAAGGAAACTGCAGATATCGGGATGGGCAATGCATATATGCACATCCCACATTATGCAAAATGCATTACACAAGTGGATATTGCAAGTTTGATAAGAAATGCATGTTCCACCATCTTACGGTCTGCAAAACTTATGAAAGATATGGGAGTTGCAAATACGAAAAAAAATGCCGAAACCACCACCCTCAAAGGAACGCACCGAGGGAACAGAAAAAACGAACATCAAAGAAGAGTGGAAATTTTTTAAACGCAGCCAACACATTTCAGCTGCTAAATACTCTCCAGCAATGACAAAACCAGCTGACAAATATAAATATAGAAATCCGAGAGCCGGACAGAAGGTACGAACAAAGACACTTCATGCGTTATCGGGACAACAGGTACCGACAAAGATAAAAAGAGGTAAATTTTCGGAGGACCACAAGGCAACGAAACTGGCACCCCCATCGGAAAACAAAGCGGAACCACCTGTATGCGAAAAAGAAAGAGAAAAAATAAAAATAATCGTAGCCAACATACAGGGCCTTAAATCAAACCAGTCCACGAACAAAGTTGCATACCTGAAAGGACTCATGCAAGAAGCCGGAGCAGACTTTGCATGCCTCACGGAAACTCATCTAAAGGAATGCCAGGCGAACTGTGAAAATTGTGAGTCCTGTATTGACAAAAAAGAAATACAAATTGACAACTATAACATCCTCCGAGCCGACAGAACAGTGAGACGTAAAGGAGGATGTGCTATTTACACACGCGAAAGGCACATAGCAGAAATGGCTATAAGTACCTCAAACAACTACGTAGAATGTGTAGCAGCAAAAATTGAAAAATTAAATATGATACTAATTGTAATGTACCGACCCTCAAACATGCCAACCTCAAAATTTTCAGATTCCATTACAGAGGTAAGAAACTTAGTAAAAGATCTACACTCTCCAACCCCAAATATTTTTCTCTGTGGTGATTTTAATTTCCCATTCATGAAATATAAAAGGATAGGAAAAAATATATGTATCCACCAGGAAAAGGGGGGCACACGAGAAGACCAGGAGCAGGTAAAAATGCTACTAGCTTTAGCTGATGAATTTATGTTAACGCAAGAAATAACAGAAAACACAAGAAAAAACAACTGCCTAGATTTGGTATTCACAAACAACAGTAATCTAATTGATAATGTAGAAATCTACCCAACTATGATATCAGACCACAATATCATTGAAATAACAACTAATATAAAGGCAACAGGAAAGGAAAGAACACGCACAACAGAACGAAGCAAATTCAAAATTTTTAATTTTCACTCCAAAGCTATAAACTGGGAAGATGTGACATCCAGCATGGAAGTAATAGATTGGAAAACCATTTTCGAGGCCAAGACAACGGAAGAGATGCCAATGACGTTAGAGGAGAAGACGTTAGAAATTGTGGAAAAACATGTCCCAAAGATACAACAAAGAGGAAAGAGAAGCAGGTTCGAAAGACAAAAGAAGGCATTGTTCCGAAAGAGAAAAAGAGTGACTGCAAAATTAAGTAATTGTAAAGATAACAACATCAGAAAAATATTAAATGATAAACTACAAAGTATCGATGTCGTCATACAGGAACAAATCGAGAAGCATACAGAAAAAGAAGATGACGCTATAGAAGCGATAAAGGTTAACTCAAAGTACTTCTATAATTTCGCAAAAAGAAAGTCGAAAAACCAAGCGACTATCGGACCTTTAAAAATGAGAACAGTGATTTATCTGATGATCTAACAGAAGTATCTGAAATATTAAAAGCTCAGTATGAATCATCTTTCAGTATCCCAAAAACTGACAAATTGATTTGCGATAGAAACGCGTTCTTTGAAGAAGAACCACAAGGGGAAAGTATAACGGATTTCGACTTTACGACGGATGATATTACACAAGCCATAGGGAAACTAAAAACACACTCAGCGGCAGGACCGGATAAATGGAATGCCACACTGATCAAAAACTGCAAGAATGCAATCGCTGAGCCCCTATACTGGATATGGAGACGATCATTAGACACGGGAGAAACACCGGGCATCCTGAAGAGCGCAAATATAGTCCCAATATATAAAGGAGGAGATCGATCCCAGGCCAAAGACTATAGGCCAGTGTCGCTTACATCTCATCTCACTAAAATATTTGAAAGAATAGTTAGACAGAAAATCTATGACTTTTTGGAAACTCAGAAAAAATTCAATGATAACCAACACGGATTTCGATCAGGCAGATCATGCCTATCGCAACTAATGGAACACTACAACAACATTATTGATTCACTTGAAAGTAATGAAAACTATGTTGTACTATACACAGACTTTGCTAAAGCGTTCGACAAGTGTGACCACGGAATCATAATACATAAACTGAAATATATGGGAATAACAGGAAAAGTAGGGAACTGGATATATAATTTCCTTAGTGAGCGGAGGCAAGTCGTTACAGTACAAGGAGTATCTTCATCAGAATCAGAGGTCCTCAGCTCAGTACCACAAGGAACAGTATTAGCTCCACTACTCTTCATAATCATGCTAACTGACATAGATGAGGATGTTACCAGAGACAGCACAGTAACATCCTTTGCGGATGACACAAAGATCAGTAGAAAAATAAGAAACCCAGAAGACATAGGATCTCTACAAACCGACATAAACAAAATCTACAAGTGGACTGAAGACAACAAAATGAAGTTTAACACCGAGAAATTTCAGCTATTCCGGTACGGAAAAAGAGAAGACCTAAAGTGCATGGAATATTATACCCCAAATGGACAGGAAATTCAGAGAAATTCCAGAGCAAAAGATTTAGGGGTTGTAAATGCAGATGATGCGAAATTTGAAACACAAAATAAGATAGCAGTAAACAGAGCAAAGAGAATAACGGGTCAGATATTGAGAACCTTTAAACGAAGGGATAGGAATGTAATTATTCCTCTACTGAAAACCCTGATCATACCCAAATTAGAACACTGCTCGGTCCTAACTTCCCCATATAAAAAAGAAGACATTAGACAGCTGGAGGGGATCCAAAGAAGCTTCACAGCCAAGATCAATGGGTGCAAAGAACTAAATTACTGGGAAAGGTTACGAGAACTAGACCTATATTCACTGGAAAGGAGAAGAGAGAGATACACCATTATTTACACTTGGAAAATAATGGAGAAACTAGTCCCTAATCTTACTCTGAATCCCATAACTCCCCAAACAACGATGGAAAGTAGAAGCGGTAGACTGTGTCGTATTCCCAAATTGCAGGCGAGACAGGGAACATCCTTAACCCTGAAAGAAAATAGTTTTGTAGTGAGAGGACCAAAACTGTTTAATCAGTTGCCCAAAGACCTAAGAAACACGAAGGGAGTTGCAGTGGAAATCTTCGAAAGAAGACTAGACGCCTGGCTCAGGCCACTCCCCAATGAGCCGGGCGTACCTGGCTATGTGAGGTGGAGAGCGCAAGAATCCAACTCACTACTTCACCAGGCCAACTCGAGAGGAGGGGCGACAAGCTTGACCTTCGCGAAATGAGAAATCATCGCGCGGAACCTTTGTAAGGTTGTAAGCTAAGGTATATGTATATATATATATATATATATATATACGCACATATATATATATATATATACAGTCTTTCCTTATGAACAGATGTGTTTTATCGAGTGTCCAGTGTTACCAATTGAATAAGTGGTTTTCATTGAAGGGTTTTTAAAAAACTAGTGTTTGGTGCACGTGGCTTGCCTTGTTTGTTTTTCGAATCTATCAGAAAACGAGGTTTAATAAGGGTGATTTTACCTTGTTTGTCTTGTTTGTTTTTCTAATCTATTAGAAAACGAGGTTTAATAAGGTTGATTTTGCTTTCTTTGCCTTGTTTGTTTTTCGGATGTATTAGAAAACGAGGTTTAATAAGGTTCATTTTGCCTTACTACGGGGATCATCAAGTAGGGTATGGTCACCCTCCGTGGGAAAAGGAAAAGAGGAAAGAAAAAAGTCGGTCGAACAGCGGACGGATAAGTTTTAGAAATACTTTTTCTTTTACAGATCTTTCGTCGGTAGCTTAATTAGGTATATATTCATTTAGTATAAATTTGTGTTCCAAGATCCTGTTTCTGCGTTTCAAGAAAATTTTTGCGGGCTTGCGCAGGTGACGGCACAATAAGCACGCGGAAGACGTACGTTGTAAGTTACTAATTCCCAAACGCTCGTGTTTTTTTTAATTAATTAATAGCATGGCAACCCCGTCAAGTACTTGCAGTCGATGTGAAGGGAAATTTTCCGCTTACACGTTTATTTTCGCTAATAATAATGAACCGTTAGTTTGCAGGTGTTGCTCAAGCTTGGTGATGCTCAAATAATTTGAAGTAAAGCACAGAATTCCAGAACCGATAGATTCGACTACAGCAGAACTTAAATTGAACGATTTCAAACTTGTTGTTGCGGTTATATATACGCCCCCTAATCAAACAGCTGATACGGACGAAGCGTTATATCGTGAACTAAAGAGAATAATAGGTAGTGAGTAGGCCTTAGTTATGGGTGACTTTAATTGCGCGAACGTGAATTACGATACATTGCAGGAAGACGCGGAAGGTAACCGTTTAGCTAATTTTCTCGAGGATAACTTTCTTATTCAAAAGGTTGGGGAACCTAAGAGGTTGGACAGTATTTTAGATTTGGTAATAACTAAGGATGATAAGCTAATCACGGATCTTCAATTAATACAACCGTTAAGCAATAGCGATCACAATATGGTAGAGTTTGTCCTTTCAATAAGTCACCAGCTAACTCGACTAAAATTCCTAACTTCCAGCACGCAGACTTTTGTAAATTTCGAAATGAATTGTCACACGTCAATTTGGAAAACGTAATGGGGATCTCCAACGCAAATCTAATGTGGAATCGTTTGAAACAGTATTTACGGTACGACTATAAATTTGGAATGTGTACCGTACAAGATTAAGCGTGCGAAAGTAAACAACAAGCCCTTGTGGGTTACTTCTAGAGTAGGAGATACTATAAAGAGTAGAGATAGGGCTTATAGGCTACATAAGTGCGATAAAGACAATTTGTGGTTACGAAACTACATATCTCTAATGCGTGAAGCGAAAAGTGTAATAAAAAAGTCCAAGCGCGAATTTGAAATCTCCATAGCTCGTGATGGCAAAGAAAACACCAAGCGATTCTTTCAATACGTCAACAATAGGAATGCAGTAAAAAGTGTCTTGGAACCGTTGAAAAATTTTAACGGAGAGTTAGTTTCTGAAATCACGTAAATGGCGACCTTGCTAAACGAATTTTTTACGTCAGTTTTTACTATAGAAAATGTAACGAATATCCCTACGGTCAGAGACATAAGTAGTATGGGTGAAAAATGTTAGAGTGCAATGCAATTGCAAATGTTTGAAGACGGCGCAAGAGTGCCACAACCCCCACCGCCCTTTGTTGAAAGAGTGCCAAGCCCCACCCTCTTTGTTGCAAGGCACCGATAGTGCCAACCACAACGCCCTTGCTGAAGGCACCTCGTAAATGGGTAGGGGGATTGTTGCAACTTGGAGGCAGAGTTATCCCCCAAGCTGCAATGAATCCCACTGGGGAGACCTAACCTAAGAGAGAAAGCAAGAGGAGAGGTGTTCGCCTGGCAGGAGCCAAGCGCATATTAAGACTTCAGCCGAGTGGCCGTTATCTTAATATGTTCCTAATCAGCCAGTTGGCTTATCTGTCTGAGTTGCCAGATTGCGCTGTTTATTTAATTAAAGCATATATTCTGGCTTCATCAGTCAGTTGGCGTATCTGCCTGAGTTGCCAGTTTGCGCTATTTATTTAATCAGGGCTGTGGAGTCGGAGTCGGAGTCGTGGAGTCGGAGTCGGAAGCAATTTTGGTGGTGCTGGAGTCGGAGTCGGAGTCGGTAAAAATGTACCGACTCCGACTCCGACTCCGACCTCAATATAAATTTTAATAAAATGTTTTGTGTGTGATATCACTGGCAGCTATGGTGGTTAAACCACTTAAATAATAAACACAATGTTTTCCATTTCAGACACTAATGCCATTAATTCATTTTTTCTTTTCAGATAATATTTTTTATTTTTAATGCTTATTTAATTTCGAGTTCTTTCTAAATTTCATAAGTTTTTAACTTTCAAGTCTAAAACCCCTTTCACAATGGCAAAGCCACTTCTAACAAAGTCTGTAGTTTTTGAATATTTTACAATAACCACAGATGGGAAACATTTCGTGTGTCAGTGTATGATGGAAGATGATGATGATGATGATGAAAAATTATGTGAAGCAAAAATCAGTGGTTTTACTGGCTCTGATAAAAATGCACCAACCAGAGCATCAAATTTGAAAAGACATTTGCAGCGTTTCCATCCCAAAATTTTAGAAGTTGTCATTGAGAAAGATAGTAATAAAAACCTTGCAACTACTTCAAAGTTAACAAAAGATCAGAAATCTACTGAACGACAAGCACCACTTACAAGATACTTTACTACAGACAAAGTTACCGTAACAATGACCACAGATGATGATGATTCACGTGGTGGTGATGAAATGCCTCTTGTGTAATTATCATCATAGCAGATTTAGAATTAATATACCTTCGGAGTCGGAGTCGGAGTCGGATAGACAAAAAATTGAGGAGTCGGAGTCGGAGTCGGTTTTTTATGTGCCGACTCCACAGCCCTGTATTTAATTAAAGCATATATTCTGACTTAATCAGCCATTTAGCATAGAAGGTAGAGTTGCCAGATAGCGCTATTTATATAATTAATGCATATATTTTGGTTTACAAATCCGCTTTAGAAGCCAGCCAATTGATATAATTAAATTCCGTGTACAAACAAAAACAATTAAATAAAACACCATCACATCATTCTGTTTATTTAGGCGAATTAAAGGAAATATATAGAAAATTAATATACATTGGAATATAAGATCAAAAATAATAATAGCCTACGGACGATGAATATATAATAAATATACAATGGAATACATATATATGATCAAAAAATAATAACAGCATCACGAAAGGGAAATATATAATCAAAAATATACAAAACGTTGTATTATCAATATATTAGTACAGGAAAAATATATACAATTATATTAAATAATTAAATATATCATAAAAAATATACAAAACGTTGTATTATCGATATATTAGTCCAGGAAAAATATAGTTATATTAAATAATTAAATATATTGAAAATAATAATATACGAAACGTACAATGAAATGCATATTATTACAGGAAATATATATATATATATATATATAGGGTGTCCCATAAGTCCGGCATTATAGGAAAAATAATAAAAAAAGGCAAAACAAAAGCTTTTATTTACAGAACGTGCTCAATATGTCCACCATTGTTTCTAAATCACAAATTCAGACGTGATACCCAGTCAAGAAGCACACGGTGAATGATGTCAGGAGTAATGGTGTTACATGCCCCAATGATGCGCTGCCGCAAATGTTCAACACTCCTAATTTTCTGTGCGTATACCAGCGCTTTCAAGTGGCCCCCAGAGATAAAAATCTAGTGGCGTGAGATCCGGGCTTCTAGCTGGCCATTCCACAGGCCCTCGATGTCCTATCCAATGACCAGGGAATTGTTGGTACAGGTATTCCCTTACTTGGGTGTTGTAATGTGCAGGGGCGCTGTCTTGCTGGAACCATGTTGAGAAATTTCCTTCTTCGTTCAAGATACGGGGAAATGCTTCTTCCATGAGCATACTTAGGTAGGTGCTTCCAAAGACATGTTCATCGAAAAAGAGGAGGTCTATGATGCGATCCTTCCAAATACCACACCATACCATCACCCGAGATGCACCTTGTTCCTTTGAAGAGGTATATCAGTGAGGGTTGTTTTGAGACCAGTAGCGGGTGTTCTGTTGATTTACCTCACCATTTCCATAAAAAACAGCCTCGTCACTGAACAGAATGGTGGACGGGAAATTGGCATCCCGAGCATATTGTTCCGTAGCCCATTCACAAAATTCCATCCGCCGGTCGGGATCATCTTCGCTTAATTTCTGTAGGATCTGAAATTTATACGGTGCCATTTGTGAGCCTGAAGAATGCGATGGATGCTACTTTTCGACACTCCTGTCTCGGCGGACAATCGCCGAAGAGACTTATTGGGACTTCTGTTAAAATGAGCCAGGATAGCAGTCGCTGTATCATCGTCAGTGGACCTCCTTGAAGGTCCACTGCGTGGTTTATCTTCTATGGATCCTGTTTCCTTAAACTTTGCAACGAGTCTGCTAACACAACTCTGTGTTATTGGCTCGCGGTCTGGATGCAGTCTGTTAAATTCAGCAGCGGCCTCTCTTTGACTCCGATTTCCTATGAATAGAATTATCTGGATTCGTTCTTCCTTGCTCACAGACATTATGGCCTGTAGAAAGAAAAATATGAATTATGGTTCGTAGAAATAGAAAAATATGAATATTTCCTATGATGCCGGATTTATGGGACACCTTGTATATATATATATATATATATATATATATATATTATATACACCTTACCTTACAACCTTACAAAGGTTCCGCGTGATGATTTCTCATTTCGCGAAGGTCAAGCTTGTCGCCCCTCCTCTCGAGTTGGCCTGGTGAAGTATTGAGTTGGATTCTTGCGCTCTCCACCTCACATAGCCAGGTACGCCCGGCTCATCGGGATTGTTCTGAGCCAGGCGTCTAGTCTTCTTTTGAAGATTTCCACTGCAACTCCCTTCGTGTTTCTTAGGTCTTTGGGCAACTGATTAAACAGTTTTGGTCCTCTCACTACAAAACTATTTTCTTTCAGGGTTAAGGATGTTCCCTGTCTCGCCTTCAATTTGGGAATACGACACAGTCTACCGCTTCTACTTTCCATCGTTGTTTGGGGAGTTATGGGATTCAGAGTAAGATTAGGGACTAGTTTCTCCATTATTTTCCAAGTGTAAATAATGGTGTATCTCTCTCTTCTCCTTTCCAGTGAATATAGGTCTAGTTCTCGTAACCATTCCCAGTAATTTAGTTCTTTGCACCCATTGATCTTGGCTGTGAAGCTTCTTTGGATCCCCTCCAGCTGTCTAATGTCTTCTTTTTTATATGGGGAAGTTAGGACCGAGCAATATTCTAATTTGGGTATTATCAGGGTTTTCAGTAGAGGAATCATTACATTCCTATCCCTTCGTTTAAAAGTTCTCAATATCTGACCCGTTATTCTCTTTGCTCTGTTTACTGCTATCTTATTTTGTGTTTCAAATTTCGCGTCATCTGTCATTACAACCCCTAAATCTTTTTCTCTGGAATTTCTCTGAATTTCCTGTCCATTTGGGGTATAATATTCCATGCACTTTAGGTCTTCTCTTTTTCCGTACCGTGATAGCTGAAATTTCTCGGTGTTAAACTTCATATTGTTGTCTTCAGTCCACTTGTAGATTTTGTTTATGTCGGTTTGTAGAGATCCTATGTCTTCTGGGTTTCTTATTTTTCTACTGATCTTTGTGTAATCCGCAGAGGATGTTACTGTGCTGTCTCTGTTAACGTCCTCATCTATGTCAGTTAGCATGATTATGAAGAGTAGTGGAGCTAATACTGTTCCTTGTGGTACTGAGCTGAGGACCTCTGATTCTGATGAAGATACTCCTTGTACTGTAACGACTTGCCTCCGCTCACTAAGGAAATTATATATCCATTTCCCTACTTTTCCTGTTATTCCCATATATTTCAGTTTATGTATTATGATTCCGTGGTCACACTTGTCGAACGCTTTAGCAAAGTCTGTGTATAGTACATCATAATTTTCATTACTTTCAAGTGAATCAATAATGTTGTTGTAGTGTTCCATTAGTTGTGATAGGCATGATCTGCCCGATCGAAACCCGTGTTGGTTATCATTGAATTTTTTCTGAGTTTCCAAAAAGTCATAGATTTTCTGTCTAACTATTCTTTCAAATATTTTAGTGAGATGAGATGTAAGCGACACTGGCCTATAGTTTTTGGCCTGGGATCGATCTCCTCCTTTATATATTGGGACTATGTTCGCGCTCTTCAGGATGCCCGGTATTTCTCCCGTGTCTAATGATCGTCTCCATATCCAGTATAGGGGCTCAGCGATTGCATTCTTGCAGTTTTTGATCAGTGTGGCATTCCATTTATCCGGTCCTGCCGCTGAGTGTGTTTTTAGTTTCCCTATGGCTTGTGTAATATCATCCGTTGTAAAGTCGAAATCCGTTATACTTTCCCCTTGTGGTTCTTCTTCAAAGAACGCGTTTCTATCGCAAATCAATTTGTCAGTTTTTGGGATACTGAAAGATGATTCATACTGAGCTTTTAATATTTCAGATACTTCTGTTAGATCATCAGATAAATCACTGTTCTCATTTTTTAAAGGTCCGATAGTCGCTTGGTTTTTCGACTTTCTTTTTGCGAAATTATAGAAGTACTTTGAGTTAACCTTTATCGCTTCTATAGCGTCATCTTCTTTTTCTGTATGCTTCTCGATTTGTTCCTGTATGACGACATCGATACTTTGTAGTTTATCATTTAATATTTTTCTGATGTTGTTATCTTTACAATTACTTAATATATATATATATATATATATACACAAAATTAAATAATTAAATATACACCCTTTATGTTCTACGGCGCAAAACGCTAAACTCACACGTAATCGAGTCTACATCCACATCGCTATTACTTTGTACTACGTGGTAAAACCGTCCAAGCAACACTTCACCGTTTAACTTGTACGGACGCCTATACTCGACATAAATGGCTTTCATATCGTTCAATACTATTTATGTGCCCACTTTACATTCGGTTGGCAAATTATCTTTAAACACGGCTAGAATACAATCAAAAGCACGCACAAAGAGGTCATCGTTAACCACAACATCATTATTAAATACAAGTTTTAAACAGCCTTTCCAATCGAGGGTTTTTTCTTACCGTGAGCTTTTCAATCGTGAACTCTTCTTCACTCTGCATAGCGGCAATTGAAATAATCTTCCAAGTCGTAACGACAGCTATTCATTATATAGAGGTACAGCTCTTCAGGGTGAACAGTGTAGGTGAGCTCAGCCCTGTACCGCTCAAGTGCTTTGTACCAAAGTTCAGGATATTTCGAAGAATCTAAACCTTTTAAATATGCATCCAGCTCTAGACCATTCTCGCCTTGTTCATTCCTACATTCGATAAATCCGTCGAGCAGAGCGGTGTATGCGTATTCAAGAACCGTGTCAAAATAAATCATATCCGTAACACGAGCGTCTAATATAGGCTTCAGCTTGCGGAATCCGACGATTTCAAACATTCTGTCGAGGATGAAACGGTTTCGCGTAGGGACAAGAACGTTATTATCAGATGCGTTCTTCCACATCAGTCGTATATCAATGCATGGCTGTTCGTTATTTATACACAACGTGCAAACAACGGCATATGAGGGGGCGTCACTAATCTGCTCTCTTCTTGTACCTACACCTGCAGGTATTTTATAACGGTCCTCTCCCCACTTCTCAACTATCACGAAGACTCTATTCATCTCCTCAACACTTAAATAAATAACATTACGTTTGCTTGCTTGCCTGCAAATCGTTTCAAGTACATAGTTAATGGTGCCGGTTTCACGCCTGAACACGCGCAATGACTTCGTCACGGAGACATCGTACGAGGCGTTGAGAATGCTTCTCAAAGGAAGTTCCATCGTATTCGCACGTCCACTCGGTTCAAGCTCTGAGATGACTATGAGCCACAGGTGGACGGATCGGCTCGACGGCGGAGTGAGTCACGCTGATGAAACGTGTACGGGTTTGTTCGAACTCGTGTGTTTCGTGAGGTACACGGGTGGGCGGCTCGCTGGGGGGAGCGCGTCACACTGCTAAAGCGTGTACAGGCTTGTTCGAACACTTGTGCTCTTGGACAAACAGAATTTTCCACTACATGAAACAATATCGACTTTAATGTTTTATCACTCACCAGACGTTCATTTCCACAAACTAAACATCTTCACAATCCGGCGCACTATTTGAGAGAAACATATGTCCATATTTATCCTTTTTGTTTAACAAGCGATACTCGTCTCTAAAGTCTGTTAAAAACTCACACAGCCCATTAGCCACAACCTCACTCCAAACCTCATGCTATATATTAATATAGTGGTAAAAATACTAAAGATTCTCCATGATGACAAGATTTACATTCTCAACAGTAGGGTACGAGTAGTCGGTATGGTGCAACATGACATAATATCGCTTGTCACATCACTCATCAACAAGACTCACTATCCATAATCGGTGCTTATCTTCTGAAAGTGTTGCTTCTTCTACTTCGCGGTATATGTGAGCCTTTATAAAGGTTACTTCTATAACATACTTCAATACATCGTCTGTACTACGAAATCCTACAACGCCCCCGCCAGAATACCTGTAGAGTATTTGAACATCTTGGTCCTTCGCACCGCTCAATGTAGCCTTAAAAGTGGCAAAGGAGGGGGGAATAGGGAGTTTTTCAGTATCCACCACATCTTGGCACTTTGCCGAATACCACTTCATAAATGTTGAACACGCAATATTAAAGGTAGCCATTACTATTTTTCTTCTACGCGGGAGAATACACGTCTGAGCTCAAGGGTATGCAGAGGTCAACTGAGCACGCAGGGATAGAGGCATGCTCAGGTAGCGGCAGGACTCACGTTGCCGATCTTACAGTGGGAGGGGCTTAGCTTTTTACTGTACACACACACACACACACACACACACACACACACACACACGCACGCACACAAAGGAGAAAATGAAACGCTAATTGAAACACGATTTATTTAATAAACGAAACATTCAAGGTGTATATATATTTAAATACGTGATAATAAACATATCAGTACACATATATGTAAATACAGTCAAGGTTTAAGGTAGCCAAAGGGTCCGGTATCATAGGTACCAGGCACCTGGTAACGTTTCCTAGAGGTGTTACGGCACACCTTTGTACCCCTAAGTTCCTTCACGCCCCCCCAGCTTCTTTGCCCGAAAATTGTGGGTACCTACAGTCAGATGGGGTAGCTGGTCATCCTCATCTTCCAAGCACACTAGTTCCCTCAACGAGTCAAAGTTAACGACTCGACAGTTCGCATGGTTAAGCGTGATACTCTTAGCCTTCACGATATGCTTCGTATCATCCTCTAACCTCATCCGTACCCCATAGGTTTTTAGCCCTGTTGACACAAACGAGTCTGCGTAAGCAATGTCTCCATACTCATCCTTGATCTCGTCAGTTAGCTCTCTGAGGAACTCCTCAATAGCTGGCATGTATTCACCTTCCCTCGCTGTGAATATCACGCTATTTGTGTCAGCGTACAGAACCTTCCGCCCAAGAGAATGCAATAGGCCCCAAAGTTTGTTGCGTACGTCGGCTGTTGTGACGCTGGCTACAGGTATGTTTGTAACCCGTGAGTTATCTGTGGCTAATTCGGTATTGTTGTACTTTATTATGTAAATATTACCTACATTCACAATCTCCATGACCTCTTTATCGGGAGCGTTGGCATAATCCCAGACTTCACTATAACTTTGAACCAAATGAACGTTCCCTTTGCCAGTGTTTTGTGCAAATTTTCCCCAAAGACTGTTTAGACACAACTTTGCACTAAAGCGCTTGCCAGGGTTCTTAACAAATTGGGATTGGTCAAGCTGTATACCTTCACGGTCACCGTAACACTGAATATAAGCCGTATTTCATCTTCTGTATCAACCCCTCGCGGATATCGTGACGCCTCAACCTTATCCTTCAAAAAAGCGTTTATATATGGTGTGAAAAGGTTGGGTAGCTTCTGAAACCTCCACACCTCATGTATCTTCAATATTCTATACCTATGGCGAACGGCAAGGGCCAGCTCAGGGCTCGTATATACACCTCTGATCTTACGCTGGCGGGGTGTATGGTCACAATCACCATTGTTCTCCTCTGCGTACTTCACGCACAGGAGAAACATGAGCTTGTGATCTATAACGATGGGTAAGATCGGCATCCATATATCGCGAGTGGGGAGCACGTCTACGAGAGTCCAAAGTAGCGCTCATTCAAGTTGGCTGAAAACTCCTCGATGGTCGGGAGGTCAGGCCCTACCAGTTTCTTAGGTGCACAAACGGGGTACGGATTGTTCTTCATCAAGTAGGGGTTTAAAGAACAGAAGTCGTAGTAATGGAGTTTCACACCCTCCGTAGGCGGAAAGTATAGCTTGAAGGGATTTGTACGCCCTCCGAACAAGCTATCACAGCATTTTAGAGGATCCAGCACTATTGAACGTTTGATCGTGTTTATTTCTTCACGGTACTGTCCATCTGTCTCCATCCGTGCATCGTATTCATGCTCCCACAAGACTTTGGGAGTGAACTGGGAGCCTATAAGTTGATCGCGGGTCCACGCAAGATAGTCGGCAGGAGATCTACCGTGGTTATCTCCTACGATTCCACACTCAGGACGGGGGCATCCGTGCCACCTGCAACCGTTAAAGGAGTACACAGTCTTCTCACCAGTGGCACGGTTTTCCCTTAGACCATCAACTCAAAAAACACGGCCATTAACCTTAATGGGTACTCCACCCATGTTGCGGGCATGCTTTATGTATACACCTGTCTGCTGCTGTAGGTGTATGAGCCAGTAAATAGCCTTGTGCCCATAACTGCGGGGATTGTTTCTGGGGATAACGGCTAGGGTGTCTATAGGCATGAAGTTATTCTTGAACACCGTAAAACATAATGAGGCGATGGTCGTTGCGACTTGCAACGGATCGCATTCGAAACGACCTATGTACATCTTTCTAAAGGCCTGGAAACATACTCTAAGCACGCGCACTTCATTTACGCAATAACGCTCACATTCATCAGCTATATTATAAGGATTACATTCATTAAAACTGTTGTAGTATCTGTCAAAATCTTCACGTTCATCTGTACTCATACATTCATAGTTACAGTAATGTTTGGGTGGAGGTAGTCCTACGTAATTTAAAGTTTCGCTAGTGAGGAATGCGTAAGGGAAATATCCTTTTGAAACTTCAGTGGCTACGCCCATGACCTTGAGTAGCTTTGCTAATTTACAAAGTGCGAATAATAAAGTGCCTTTAAACTGTACATTACCTCTTATTTGCATCTGTATTAGTTTGTTGCCTCTTTTCAAGGGATCACCTGTAAATATCTCAGATGACTCGTGCTCAAGCAACTCCTTATAAAGGAACTGTGTGTCAAATTTCGCCCCGTTATGGGCAAGAATATACACAGTCATTTTTTTGAACTTGCCCGCTAACTTGACAGGATAGGACACAAAGAGTTTCACAGGGCTATCGTGAGCATTCGTTTTAAAAACGTTTGTCCGTTTACCACATTTGTGACATCACACTCGATCTCCATACACTCATCACAGATAGTCTGGCTCACAAGTAAATGTGGAATAACCTCTTTAGTTCCAGCGTTCGTGTATGTTTCTATATCGTAGTACACAGTTATACAAGGGCTGTTTTTAGGCTTGGCGTCTTTCATATAACATACATGCTTTACTCCAACTGCCTTATATTTCTAATGGTATGTAAAACAGTGAATTTCATCACATTTATGCTTGAAATTCCCCCAATTACACTGGTTTACAAATTTTGAAGAAGTTTGTGCTTCGGAGATAAAATGTGTTTCATATTATGGATTTTGGGGTACTGAAAACGAATATGACCATAAAAACAGTCGATTGGCTACAGTTTCCAAGAAAATTTAAGTTACACATTTTGCGTATATGTATACCATATATTAATAATATGCCTGTATAATGCAGTCACTTATATTGATTTAACCCGTCGCTTCTTTGCTTGTTTCTTGTATTCAACTTCTGGAGCATCTCTTGATCTCTTGTTACTGTCCAACAGTAGTCTGCTAACAATGATGGACTCCATTTCCCCTGGTAGCGTTCCTCCATCGCTGAGATATCCTGATGGAAACGTTCACCATGTTCATCGCTCACTGCTCCGCAGTTGGCCGGAAAAAATTCCAGGTGCGAATGGAGGAAATGTATCTTTAAAGACATATTGCAGCCCATTTTTTGATAGGACAACAGTAGGTTTTCCATCAGCTCCCTGTAATTGTCAGCTTTGGTATTTCCGAGAAAATTGGTTGCTACTAACCGGAAAGCATTCCACGCTGTCTTCTCCTCACCACCTAGGATACGGTCGAACTCCTCATCTCTAAGAAGCTCGCGGATCTGTGGACCAACAAATACACCATCCTTGATTTTTGCTTCACTGAGCTTTGGGAATTTACCATCGAAGTACTTAAAAGCTTCCCTCGTTTTATCCACAGCCTTCACAAAACTTTTCATGACGCCCAGTTTGGTGTGTAAGGGTGGTAACAAAATCTTGCTCGATTCTACAAGTGGAGGATACTGAATATTTTTTGTTCCAGGTTGCAATGAGTGTCGGAGTGGCCAATCCTTCTTGATGTAATGAGAAGTCCTAGCCCGACTATCCCATTCACACAGAAAACAGCAATACTTAGTGTAGCCCGGCTGCAGTCCAAGCACGATAGCAACAACTTTCAAGTCACCACAAACCTGCCACTGATATTTGTCATAGTTTATGCAGTTCAAAAGTTGCTTCATGGTGTCATATGTTTCCTTCATGTGGACTGCATGACCAACTGCAATTGATGGCAATACGTTACCAACATGCAAAAAAACAGCTTTTAGGCTCAAATTCGATGAATCAATGAACAGTCTCCACTCATCAAGATTGTGAATAATGTTGAGAGTTGCCATCAGACCATCGATGTCGTTGCAAGCTACAAGGTCACCTTCCATGATGAAGAATGGGACAAAATCTTTTTGACGGTCACGAAACTTACACTCTCTAGCATTTTCAGCGAGGAGATTCCACTGCTGCAATCTGGAGCCCAACAGCTCTGCCTTACTCTTTGGCAGTTCTAAATCTCTGATAAGGTCGTTTAATTCATTCTGAGTTATCATGTGCGGTTTAGAAGATGTCAAGTTATAAACAAATTCAGGGTCTTGTGAAGTTGAAGGCTCACAAGTTTTGCAGGTTCCTTCATTCTCCTCGTCCTCTGACTCTAGGGAGAATGAGTGCGGGGTCTCAGGAACGGGTAGTCCTTCGCCGTGAGGTACCGGGCGTATAGCAGAGGGTATATTCAGATATTGTAAAATCTACTTTTTCTTCTTGCAAATACCTTTCTTGACTGGAGGCACCATGCAGAAGTAACAATTGCTGACATGATCTGTTGGTTCCCTCCACACCATTGACACTGCAAAAGGCATAGATTTCCTTTTCCGATTCAACCACTGGCGCAGGTTTGTTGCACAAGTATTGCAGCATATGTGTGGGGCCCAGCTCTTGTCCTGATCTCCAATCTTACAGCCAAAATAAAGGGGATAGGCTTTCCTAATCACAGCGGTTATAGCACGCTTTTGTGATGCAAAAGTCAATTCTCCACAAACATAACAGAAGTTATCTACACTGTTCAAGCAATTACGAGACATCTTTGTTCAAATTAGGCTGAAAAAAATTCAGTTTCAAAAGCAAACACTAAAAAGAGTTTGACAAGGGTGCACTGTATGACTTCCGCGAATGAATTGATGCTGTGGCCTAATATGTAGACGCCTGTGACACATCGACGCCTTGACTCTACTGCGCATGCGCGTAGTCATATTTTTTTTATTTTAATAAATTAATGTAATTACATTGCATTTTAATAATTTTAAATTCGTTAAGGTTAAGTTAGGTTAGTATTCCATTTATATTAATATCAAAAACATTATGGGAAGCAATATGTTAAAATGATCCAATCTATTTTTTAATAAATAATTTACAAATACTTAATGTAATAGATAAATGTAAAATTACATTTTATTGTATATATATATATGTATATATTTACATTAATTTATTAAAATAAAAAAATATAACTACGCGCATGAGCAGTAGAGTCAATGCGTTGATGTGTCACAGGCGTCTACATATTACGCGACAGATGCAGTCCAGTTAGTAGGGTGCAGGGTTGCCTGATATCTTTATAAATAGAGCGAATTGGCAATTTTAGGCATCATTTTCATATTCAGTGACCCCAAATTAGTAAAGATTGACTACTTTTATTTCCGAAGCATTTTGGCTGTAGACCAGTGTTATCCTTCATATGAAACATACCACATTCACAGATTCTCATTTTCCTGCACGTGCCAATTGATTTATGTGCGTCTACACATCACAATCCCTCTTCTCAGCTTCAACTACACGGCTTTCACATTTGGAGCTTTTACACTACTCACATACCATGTGGCAATCTTTATAATGTTTTACTATATCATCAGCAAACTCGATACACCCCTTACACAAATCATGATGTCGTCCATATTTTCGACTTTTATCATAACTCGCGTAAAGACACCTTATATTAAGGATGGGGAGATACGTTGTCCCTGACAGTCCTAAAATAAGTAGGGATCTTGTACGATCTCTCACACAGCTTTTAAAAACATACATAGTTCTACGACGATCGTCCATTCCAAATGCAACTATACGAACATTCATTTCCTGTTCTACCCTTCTCAGCTCCTCAGGACCCATATTACAGTCAAACTTAAGTTTACAGTCTACAGCTAGTTTACGGGCACGCTCCACTACCGTTGGCAACCAAATTTTTGGGGCCTCTGTATTTAGTACAGTAAACAAACGAGCTAAGACTACTGCTATAAAGCCGCAGCCACGATCGACGTTTATATGCCGTCTATAAATAGCCTGAGAATTGAAGTTAACACGTTGGCTGCCGTGTGCCCCGCCGGCATCTCTCATGTTATCTGTCTTTGAGTACCGCGTGAGATGCCGGCGGGTCACAATGCATGTTTTACTTATGGATTTATTTATCCTCGGCAACATGAGATATAATGCTTCAAAAGCCATTTGGCACCTCAGGAATAGCTATTTTTTACTGGGTAAAATTTTCATTGGCGTATCTGTAGACCCAGGGAAATAATAGACTTAGTAAAGATGAATATTTATTCTGAAGTACATTGAAAAAGTACAAACAAACAAGGGTTTGAAGTATAATGTTATACAACTTGCAATCAAATAAAATTTGCCTTTGAATATTGCAAATATAATCTAGAATATACTTTTCAAAAAAAAACTTTTTTTTAGAAAAAATATACCGGCATATTCCTTTATTTATTCAAATAATGTTTTCCTTTGAATAATATAACTAAAATATATTTGAAAATTAACATAATTTGGAACCAAAAATTTAGAAAATTTATATATTCCTTTACTAGCAAAGCATTTTATCTATAATAAAGTAAATGGAATTTACTTTTTAGTGGCTCTTCCTAAAGCAATCTATGCACATAGCTGGCTTATCTACACATTTGTTACAATAGGTACATACCTTTTTGCATTTTTTCAATGCCTCATTTCTACCTACGCTCTTTGCTAATTCCGAATAGCATCTTGTGCATCTTTTGCGAGTTTTTCTGTTTCTGGAGTCTCTGGTGTCATATTCTTCTAATGCGTGTTTTCCCGCATTTGAAGACTGTTGAGGTTGAGGTGCATTCTGTACATGGCATAGTGACTCAATAACAGCTAGTCGAAAGTCAGCAATTTGCATGCCCTTGTTTGTCAGCTCCTTGTACATGATAAGTGCATTGACAACAGCTGTATTTAGAAGAAATTCGAAGGCAATTTTGTGGTACCATCTGACTGTTTTTCTGAGAGGTGAGAAGTAACTAGCCATTTGGTCGGAAATGTCAATTCCTTGTTTGGCAACATTATACGATATAATCATTTTTGGTGTAGTTATATCATCACCGTTGCGATTTCTCTTTCCTGTAGTCGCCATCCTCAAGTCATGTTTGGTTGACAGCATAAGAACTTCCCGTTTGTCCTTCCATTTTGCTACAACGATTCCATCATCGCTCTCACGCCCTAACACTTTCCCCTTTCTTTACTTTTGCTTCAGTTACGGCTTTTGGATTGTACTTACGATTTTTTCGAAGAGTTCCCATTAGATGCGTTTCCTGCTCAAGTAGGGCTCTGGCCAAAGAGACAGACGTGTAAAAATTGTCTGTAGCAAGAGTAATGTAGCAATGAAATATCCTCAGGGTTTTCAGAATCGACTCTTTGGCTGGGAAGAGGCATTTGACTTTCTTCATCTGACATAGATGAGTCTGTAGATTCAGACTCTGTTGGGTTATACTCATCCGAACTAGAACCACCACTAAACATGGGATCATCATCATGATCACTTTCAGAACTTTGAGAACTTCCTTTAGATGATGATCCATAAAAAGATTTAGTTGATAACATTTCTATATGGGTATTAGCTATTTTCGTTTATAGATTATTGGCTTATATTGGTTTCTAGTTTATAGTTTTATAGATTATATTGGTTTATAGTTTATAGTTTTATAGATTATATTGGTTTATAGTTTATAGTTTTATAGATTATATTGGTTTATAGTTTATAGATTTATCATCTGGAAAGAAGAGAAATATCAATTACTGTAAATTCTAATATATATATTTTTTTGTTGAAAAATAAAATGTGGACGCCGGCGGGTCTCGCGGCACATGGAGAATATCATATTACTTAAGTGCCGTGTGACCCGCCGGTATCCTCAGTACCTACGCTTACTCAAACACAGTAATATATCCTAATACCATCAAATATGTAAGAAAATAAACTTTCGCAAAGAAAAAATTAGCATATGTCCATTGGCACTTGAGTACAAAAGAGCGAAAACCCCCTCCGGCAGCCAACGTGTTAAGAGTATAAGGTGTGGCACTATTATCCGCAACACGGAATACACGGTCAATATTTACCGTGAAGTTTTCCATATTGAAGGCTATACTACTTTGAGAGGCCTGCATTCTCCGGCCTAATATATACTCTATATCTTCAGCTGCCAAACGTCTGAACGGTATTACTACCCAAAAATCATCTACATCTCCGTCATCTGACCCGATTCCGAAGGACAGCCTCGTCCTGACTTCACGTTCGTCGCGGTTCTGAAGGGCAAACTCTACAATACGTTCAACTATGCGCCGTAGTCCGTGTTCAACACCATTGCTATAAATGGACCTAGGATCAACCCTGACTATATACCGATTTCTAGTCAAGGCCGGGATGGGGGTAGCGGTGCGCACCAACTCGAATGTTATGCCATCCTCAGCAGAACGGGAAGCTACCGTCGAGGATGTACCCGGAATTCAATAAGGGGTATATTTGAGGAAGGTACTATTGTGGGGGTTGTGTCGTAAGACGTTGAGGGTTGGGGCTCTATTACTGGTGGTCTAACAACCGGAGCAATCCTGGCACGCTTTATACCGATCGTGAAGGGTTCTTCATCACGCCTCCTCTTCGAACTGGCGGGTGCTACAGGTGACGCTGGTGAGGGCTCGTCGGCGGGGAAGGGTTCTGTAGCTGAACGGTCAACGGGCTCGTCTGTGATATCGATGATGGGGTGCTGTACATCGTCGTCATTCACGGTTCTGTGGAAGGAGTAAACAAAATATAAGGAGCAGCACCCAAAATTTTTAATATTTTGTAAATGGCCCACTTAGGAGTGTGACGTTTTAGAAATGGATTCTGTAGAAAAATTCAGGTTCACGAGCCCATCCACATGTATTATATCTGGACCCACAGGATGTGGTAAAACTGTTTATGCTTAAAATCATTAAAGATAAGGGGGAGATGTTCTCAAAATTTTTGCATAAAGTTATATGGTGCTATTCGACGTATCAATCAGTGTTCAACGAGTACCAAGATGAAATCTTGTTCCACAAGGGTGTATATGACGTTAATTCGTTAAAGGGAAATGAACATACAGTCATTGTAATTAACGATCTCATGTTGGAAATGGATAAAACGTTTGCCGAGACATTTAAAGTGTTCTCCCACCATCTTAACATAAGCGTGTTCTTCATGAATCAGAATCTGTTTTTCAAAAATAGATACATGCGCGATGTGTCACTAAATACACAATATCTAGTCTTATTCCCGCAACGTAGAGATGTATCACAAATTGGGGTATTAGCCAATCAAATGTTCGTTCCCAAATCAGCATAAGGAGTTTTTGGAGGTTTATAAAGAGGCCACAAACCAGCGTTATGGATATTTGCTTTGTGACCTTCACCCGCGAAACATGTTTAGGGTGCTTCTAAGAACGAATATATTCCCAAGCGAACATGAAACGGTGTATATTACAGAATGAAAAATAGGCTAAAGAAATACCGTGAATGAATAAAATCTATCAACGATTGCCCCGGGCACTGCAACAGATGTTTGTTAAAAATATCGACTCTGACTTTTTAAAATGCATCTGTGAAATCTATCTTAATGTTATAAAATGTAATGTGCCAATGAAACCCTCTCAGAAGACTCGCTTACATAGTTACAAGAACATAATACGAGCGCTCGCTCATAAAAGTCAAACTGTGGGTAAGAAAAAGCGCATTATTGTACAAAGAGGAGGATCATTCCTACCCATCTTATTTTCAGTTTTAGGTCCTTTGCTGACTAGATTAATATAATGAAGAAGGTGGTTGTGATTCCGCACGAGGTGTAGGCTTAAAAGAATGGAAAACGAGTTGCTAGCCCTATTAAACAGTGAAATGTCACCTGATGAGAAAAGGATCTTGTACCAAGAGGCTTTGCAGAAATTTCTTTATGAGTACGAGGATTATAAGAATCCTACAGAGATCCGCGTGGTTATTAGGCACAGCGCGAGTAGTGATGAGCATGGCGACACAGAACCTGTCCCCGACGTTAGAGATGACCAACCAAAGAGCAACGGAACACAACACATCGAACATGTGCTAAAAAACAGCCTCCCACATACATTGAGGAATAAAGGTTTAAGTCTTTATAATCTATTGAGTGAGGACCCCATCATACAGTAGACCGATACGGGCGAGGTCATTGTTGAAGGAACAAGGGTACAAGGATCCAGTATCGTTGATATTGTTCATGATCTGGAAAGACAGTGGGACAGACCCTCGCCAACAGCCTGGAAGCATATTAAAGCAAGACTACAACAAATAAATGTCCCCAAAACATTGATAGGTAATCTGAATAGGTTAAAAGACTTGGAGCAAGTCTCGCATATGTCACAACTAAGTATGCCATCGCCCCCAGCGGTAGCACCTCTGAAGAGGAGAAAGAAGAGAACAAACGGCCAGCCTTATCCACGTGTCTCTAAAATACGCAAATGGCTAACATATTAAGTAAACGCTATTATGACATTTCTATCCCCGCCTCCTATGGTGGCGTTAACAGACTGTACAGAGGTGTTTACGGTGTAAGGAAAAAAGATGTTGAGATATTTTTGCGGGGACAGGATACTTATACACTTCATAAACCGGTGAGAAAAGGTTTAAAACGGCCAAGACAACAGCTGCTTCGATTGATTCTATTTGGCAGGCGGATTTAACAGACATGCAAAGATATTCAGTGTATAACGATGGTTACTGCTACATCCTATTCATAATAAATATATTCTCTAGATATCTGTGGCTAATTCCCCTGAAAAATAAATCGCCTGAAACAATTGCTAAAGTGACCAAAACTTTGATGTTGAAAGAAAACAGGATTCCTGGCTATTTTTACGGATATGGGGAAAGAATTAATAGGTCGTGCTTTTCAGAACATGCTCACAGAGTTTAATATCAGCTATTACACTACCAATACTATACATAAGGCTTCTTTAGCTGAAAGAGTTCAACGTACCATAAAGGAAAGCATGCACCGCTAATTTACATATAAAAACACATACAGATTTCTCAACATTCTGGATTCATTGGTATCATCCTACAACCGCTCACACCATCGCACGATTGAGACAACACCTAACGAAGTTTTAGAAAGAGGTACGCGCCCAGAGGTGAGAAGAGATGGAACACCACCACCACCACACTCTGCGCGTTTCAAAATCAATGATTACACTAGGGAACAACATTTTTGTTTCTTGAAAACTATTTGGTGTTTCTTATAGAACTTTTGATGCTGATTCCAAATATGGTTTCAGAATTTTTCTATAGTTTTCGGGAAAATAATATTTCCATTTACTCAGAGTTTTCCCAAAATATTAGTTAAAATTAAGTGTACTAATTTAATTTTACTTTCTTTTTTTTCCAGGTTAACTATATTTAATAGTATTTTTTGCATTAAAAAAATATAGCTATTTAAACAAGCAGATTTTTAATAAAAAGAAATTTTTTTTTCAAGTTTTGCTCAAATTTTAAAATTTTTCATAGTAGAAAAAATTGGTTTTTCATTCCAAAAAGTTTTCCGTGATTTCAATAATTTTCCGCCAGCATGAATCGAAACTGTATTAATCCCAGAGATACATTTTGCTACGTATGTGGAGAACTGACCATAATGGCACAGAGGAAGACGATGACCCCACTCGTGAAGAAGGCTTACGAATTTTATTTTGGATGTAAGGTAGGCGACCAAGACAAATCCTGGGCACCTCATATCTCATGCATTTCCTGTGCCGTCACTCTTAGGGGTTGGATTAAAGGTACCCGCAAATCTATGCCATTTGCCATATCAATGATTTGGAGAGAGCCCAAGGATCACCTAACGGATTGCTATTTTTGTATGACTAACGTTTCAGGATTCTCTGCCAAAAATAAACATAAAATTCAATACCAAAATCTTGCATCTGCCATGAGACCAGTACTACATGACGATCATAACCCAATTCCAACTCCCCCAAAGTCATGGACACTGGATGAAGAGTCTGAAGTTGAACCAATGGAAATTGATGACACTAAAGATACAGACTTTCAGCAACCTGAATCAAATAAACCACGTATGATAACGCAGGTTATGCTGAATGATCTCGTGAGAGATTTGGACCTTCCGAAAAAGAAAGCGGAATTATTGGGCTCCAGGTTACGTGAATGGAATTTGCTGGCAAAAGATACACATATCGGGGTTCCGCACTCGCCAAAAAGATCTGATGCAGTATTTCTCCTCGTCAGGTGGTTTATGCTACTGTAATAATGTAAATGGACTGCTGTTAGCTCTCGGTCATGAGCACAAATCTGAAGATTGGCGTTTATTTATTGACTCTTCGAAGCTAAGCCTCAAGGTTGTACTACTTCACAATGGAAATAAATACCCTTCCATTCCTGTAGGGCACGCTGTCCACATCAAGGAATCGTGCGAAAATATGAAACTCATCCTTCAGCAGATTAATTATGACCAGTTTCGTTGGCATATATGTGGGGATTTAAAAGTCGTCGCGCTTCTTCTGGAAATGCAGCTCGGTTATACGAAGTTCTGCTGCTTCCTTTGTGAATGGGACAGCAGAGCCAAAGATTCGCATTATTTTGTAAAGGATTAGCCACTTCGTCAAAAATGTATCCAAGGACTGAAGAATGTGTCTCATGAACCCTTAGTTGACCCCAAGAAAATATACTTACCGCCACTTCACATCAAACTTGGCATCATGAAAAATTTTGTCAAAGCAATGAACAAGGAAGATGAGGCATTCAAATATTTGAAGAAAAAGTTTTCACGACTTAGCGATACAAAGATAAAAGAAGGGATCTTTGTTGGTCCCCAAATCAGAGAGCTCATGAAAGATCAAAAGTTTGATGATGCCTTGAGAGGAAAAGAAAAAGTGGCATGGGAGGCCATGAAGAATGTTGTCACAAATTTTCTAGGGAACATCAAAGCCTCTAACTATGAAAAAATAGTGCAGGACATGATTGAAGCATATAGGTTATTGGGATGTAATATGTCACTAAAAATCCATTTCTTGCACTCCCATTTAGATTTCTTCCCTGAAAACCTCGGCGACGTAAGCGATGAGCATGGAGAAAGGTTCCACCAAGATATAGCTACTATGGAGAAACGCTACCAAGGGAGGTGGGATCCGGCAATGTTAGCTGATTACTGCTGGACATTGATGCGAGAAGCTCCTAATGAAAACTACAAGAGAAAATCAGTGACAAAGAAGTTTTAAGAAGAATAATGCCAATCTGCCACTAATATAATTTTTATGAAGTATTTTTACTACTATACACTTTTTGAATAAATATTAAAATACAAATTTCTCAGTAACCTTGGGTGATAGAGAAATTCTACGGCTATATTCAGAATCAGCGGAAACAATCCTATAAGACCGACCTGTTCACGTCCAAGAAACAAAAAAAGTTAAAATTTGTTCTCCAGTGTTATGTAAGGCTGTCGCGTTCGGAAAATAAATTCGCGAAGGGATTTGAGCAAGGATGGACACGTGAGCTCTTCAAAGTTCGTGCTATGAGACATAAAGGTGAGATAATGATGTATTACATTGAAGATTTGAATGGGGAAGAAATCTCAGGAGGCTTTTTCCGCGAGGAGTTGCAGAAAGTGGCATTTAATTTAGGAAAAAATGTGTTTAAAATTGAGAAAATTATAGGAAGCAAGGGTTCAGGAAAGAGAAAACTGTACCTGGTGAAATGGCTGAGGTACCGAGAAAGCTTCAACACCTATATAAAAGCTGATGCAATAATGAAGCTTAAATAGTATGCAACATGGCTCTTAACCATTTCTACTTCACACTCGTGTCCTCCTCGTCCCTCTCTGTACACTCTAACAACACCCTCGCCAACTTTGTGACAAAACTCTATGGACCCATTGAATTGGAGCGTGATTCGTATGAGGTGGGCTTATGTGAACTCCAGTTAGCCACCAAATTTTTAACTCTTGAAAATGGGCAAATCATATTTCTGATCATTAGAAGATTCGATGAGTGCGAAAAATTAGGCATAACTTTAGACAATACTATGCACTCAGTCCTGTTCGGTGAGGAACGGTACTATAGCACAAATGTATCGCTAGAAATCGGGCGTTATGACACAGCCATGGACATTGTGACGGGGTTAAACAAGAGTCTTGAAAGGTCGTACCTGACATACGATTTACTTTTCGAAGTCGTAAATATAGACACGCCTGCTTGCACACTGAAGTTAAAGTCAACGCTTAGTAGAAATATTAAAGATAAAGAGCTGTTCACAATTGTACCTGAGGGCCGATATAGCGCAGCTCTCGAAAGAGATACCTTTCACGAGGCACAGCATGACTTTTACAGCTTAATGTATCAAATGAAGATGGAGAAATTGGGAGAAAACTCTCCGTCCGCAGACATGTGCTATATTTACAGCAATATCGTAGAGCACCAATTTGTTGGGGGCACCCAGGCGCGCCTGCTGCGCATTACACACATCCCCAACCATAGAGGGAAAAGTTTGAGCATTATATACGACAAGCCCCATTATGTGAATGTTGCGACTAATCTATTAACCAACATCTCGATATATATAAGAACGATTGAGGGAAAAAATTTCCCATTCGGTGATGGGAGCTTAACAGTGAAACTACACTTTCGTCGTTTATAATGGCTCGAAGACCATTCACAGTCTATCGAGGGGTGAGATACCAGCGTGGGAGTGGACTTGGATCCATTTTTTCATCCATACTACGCACCGCTGTCCCACTGTTGAAGAGGGGTGCCAGGTACCTTGGGCGGAAGGCATTACAAACAGGTTTTAACGCGGCAGAAGACATAATGGGTGAAACTAAGCCTAAAGAAACTCTAAAAAAGCATTTAAAACGTACACGGGACGAAATCATCAAAGATGCAAAGAGAAAAATGCCTGGTGGCGGAAGAAAGAGATCTGCCAGGAAGAAGGGGTTACCATCACGTGGCGCTAAACGTAAAAGGAAATAAAAAATGAAGTGCTCTAAGCGTATGAAAACTATGGCTCATCATTTTTTTAACTGATATAAGCTGAGGACACTACTCTCACGAATCATAGGTTGACTAATACTTGTCGAGGGAGGTGGCACTGACTCGTCATGGCACGGTTCATCCACCCATGTAGTTCACAATGCTGTAAATCGGAACTATCCCTCTTTGATATGCCCCCTACTCAGGTCTCTAGTGAGCATAGCGACTATATTACAATTAACCCATTAAACACAATTAGTTCGCCGAGTGCCCCTATAGAATTCGTGATACCCAGCTCAGGCCCTCCCTTTTTTGACCCAAGCTGCATGCACATGTACGCTAAACTACGTATAGCCCATTCTTATGGAACGGACTGCGATGATAGTTACTCTGCCTACCCTAAAACCAGTGTGAAGTGTATTTAAATCAGGTTAGCATCTCGGCAGGAACGGTATGGAAAAACTATACGCGCTTACAACATGGTATCGTATGTGATACCTTTATTTCAAATTAAATATAAATTATTAATTAATTGAATTAAATATCTATACAAAATTGGCTCGGGATTGGCGACATAGCCTAATGGGAATGAAATGATTGCCATACATACATAGAAACCGTATGTAGGCGTCGGGTCTGCATAACCACGAGAAACCTTCATTTATTCCACGTGAACAAAATTTTCCATTTACTAACCCATGTAAAATACAAGAGAGAAAGAGTCAACAACCTTTGCCAAATCAGCAATTTATACTAAAATATGAAGATATATTAAAGGAGTAGCCTCGGGGCTGTTTATGTGCAGCGAACGCTTTAAACAGGGAAGATGTGCTTTTGTCTTCCCTCAAGTTCTGAGTGAATTCCTTATAATAAACTTAATAAATATAAAGAAAAAGGGTAGGCATACACCTTAAAGTGTTTATATTGTGACTGCCTATATTAATTACCTCAAGTTGATTCGTCGCGTAACTCCATCGTGGCGGCCCTACACCGAAAATGATCGTAACGCACTACATCGAAGCAAACTAAGACCCAGCAAAAATAAGGTGAGGCAATTTATTTTCATTCTAATATAGGCATCTATTATCCCGACGCTAAAATTACCATAAACAATTAAATATAAAGAGGTCCTTTAAAGACCTACATATTCATAACTCTCTAACGAATAAACATAGGGCTTTTGTCGTTTAACTCTCCACTGAAATCTGCTGGAAATTTCCAACGGATGAGGGTATCAGGCAATCAACCCATAGCCCTATATAGTTTTTTTCATATGGTGGCCCTGTGTATGGGGAACTAACCCCTCTACAATTTACACTGACACGCAGTGGCTAGGCTTAGCTCATTAGGCCTAACCCCAATTTCAACCGTAACCCCACTATAGTTTTTTCATATGGTGGCCCACAACAACTGGGAACCGTCCCCTTTACCTTTACACTAACCGAAAACAAAGGCTTGTTCATTTAACAGGCATAACTTATTTTAGGTCCTAAAAAAATAGGCCCACAACATTAAGCCTATTTAATAGGTCCTACTCTTCAAACTCAAAACAAAGCCTTGTTAATTTAACAGGCTTAACTCATTTAAGGTCCTATAAAATAATAGGCCCAAACATAAGCCTACTTGGTAGGACCAACAAATAGGCCTATTTAGTAGGCCCAACTAACTTTACCTTACATAATAGGCCTACCTCTTAAAGTAGGCCTTACTCTTTACACTCAAGGCCTATCCAAACTAAAAACATTGTAAATTTTTAATTTAACCTGTGGCGCAGGTTATATAAAAAACTTATTACAATAATTTAACTCGCTCAACATCATAAAATTAAACTCAGAACTTTAACACTAACAACAATTATGGAAGACTTGGGAAAAAAGGGCAGAAAACCCAGACCAAGAAAACAAAACCACAGACCTTAGGGCTATGGCACCATCTCAAAACTACAAAAAATTAATAAGGAAAAAATCGGCACGTAAAGGTGTCATCACCAAACTGTACAATGATTACAAACAAAAAGAACCTGCAAGATATGATCTTGAAACAACATTAAATTCTATTACTCGTTACAAACAAGAAATTCTCACACTAGATGAGGACATAATTACAGAAATTGATGACACAATTGAACTAACAGATGATGAGTATACTACCATCCTACTTGACAATGAAAATTACATTACAAAAATGAACAACTATATTTCTGAAATTCAAAACCAACTTGATGAGTGCAAAAAACAAGACACAAATGAAAGCTTCTTAGAAGCTATAAGAAATGCTTCATTTAGCCCTCCCAATATGGCTGAGGGCAATGAACTAAAATCAAAACTGCCTACACTTGCAGTACCCACTTTTGAGGGTGACAGAGCCAAATTTCAATCTTTTATTGAAAAATTTCATAGCCTTATAGGTAATAAAAACTACATTACAGATGTTGATAAATTTAGTTATTTAGTGAACTATCTGAAAGGCCCAGCCTTAAGATTAGTGGAATCACTACCAGCCATAGGTACTTCTTATTCTGTAGCAATAGAATTACTTAACAGAAATTACATGAATAAGGATGAAATTATACATGATTTGGCTCTTAAAGTAATGAACATGCGAACCCCAAAAGACAACTATGGTGACCTCTTTGACTTTTACTGTGAGTTTGAATGTCTCATGGGACAACTTAAAAACAATAATTTAAACATTGCAGAAACAGCTTGGATCATTCAAGCTGTTGTTTTTGAAAAGCTCCCTTCTAAAGTCAAAGAGATATTTCATCAGAGGACAACTGACATATACCCTAGCCTTAATAAGCTAAGAGAAGATTTCCCAACTGTACTTGCACTTTACAAATCAAGTTACACACTCCCAAAATTTAACACAGCACAAGAAAAAACCAACAATGCAGAAAACCAAAAACCTAACAAAAGATTTCAACACTTACCAGTTACATCAAAACACAACCGCAAAACTCAATTTGCAGAAAATAAAGTGACAGAAAAAGACTCAAAGACTCCTACTCTGCAAAACTTTAATGTAGCTACTTTTGAGTATAATCACACACCATGCAAATTTTGTTTTAGCAGTGAACATTATTCTACAAATTGTCCCAAATACAAAGACTTTACAGCAAGGTCAAAACGTTGTGAACAACTAAACTTATGCAAAAAATGCACTGGATCAGGGCACCAAAAGCAAAACTGCAAATTAAATTTGAAATACAATTGTAAGTTTTGCAACAGTTTTGACCATGTTACCCCTATGTGTAATACACACACAGACATTGGAAAAACTGACAAACATTATGAACAAACACCCAAATCAAACCAAAACAAACAGAAACAAACTCAAATGCTATGAATGGGCATATCAGTTCATCTAGCATTAACCACAATTCAAAAATTCTTTTACCAACCACAACCTTGGAAATCCAAAACAAAAGGGGACAAATAGTACAGGTTAGGTGTCTTTTAGATACCTGCTCACAACAAACATTTGTAACCAAACAACTGATAGAAAAATTGGGACTTCAGAACCAACAAGGAAATGAAGATCTCTCTATTTCATCATTTATCAATAAAAACCCAGTACAAGCCAGTTTTAAAACTGCAAATATAACTTTAACTCTTGATGGAACATTTGAAACCCTTAAGGTTGTTGTTGTGGACAAAGTAGAACAAGAAAAAATACAAATAGCTGGGTTAAAACAAGCTTTGCTACAACTTCAAAACAAATACACGATAGCTGATAAAACCCTTAATGCAGATGTAGTTGATGATATACATATGCTCATGGGGGCTGACTATCTTCATCTGGTCCATAGAGGCATCATTAAAATTGGAGATGGAATAGCCATACAAACTCCCACAGGTATTGCTCCTTTGGGTGACATAACTAAATACCATCTTACTACTGACACAGAAAACACAGAACATGAACAAAATTTACGCAAAACAAAATCACCACAGTCACAAATTTCTGACTATGTGACAAACTCGAACTACAAAAACACTGTCATAATCCCACATCATTTGAATGAAAATGATTCCACATTGGATGAAGGGTTACAGCAGTTGTGACTATTAGAATCAGTTGGCATAAAGGACAGTACTATTACACATGAAGACCAATTGATGACAGAACAATTTAAGGATACATTACAACACAGAGACAATCAATACTATGTGAGCTGCCTTGGAAAACACCTTGTCCAGAAATAATGGACAATTTGAAAGTAGCTAAGGCACATCTGTATAAAAATTACAGAAAACTAAAAATGACAATCTTTTAGAACAATACAACAACATATTCAAGGAACAAATAGAAAGGGGCTTCATTGAAGAAGTTACTGATGAACCCTTTAAAAAACGAGGTTGTCATTATTTAACACACAGGGGAGTTTACAGAGAAGACTCATCCACAACTAAACTAAGAGTAGTATACAACTGTAGTTTAAAAGACACAAATTCTGTTAGTTTAAATGATTGTCTCATGGAAGGCCCAAACCTTGTCTCAGATCTTGTAAAAATTCTCCTTTGCTTCCGTTTAGACAATTATGCAGTACAAAGTGACATAGAAAAAGCATTCCTCTGTATAAATTTGAAGCTTGAGTATGATAAAAATCATCTCAGGTTTTTGTGGTTGAATGATCCACATGACCTTAACAAAGGTTTCAAAACCTACAGATTTAAAGTAATTATTTTTGGAGCAAATTGCTCTCCAAGTATTCTTGCTTTAACAATTAAAAACCACCTAAACTTATTTCAAGAGGACTTAACAGTTCAGTTTTTAAAACAAAACTTTTATGTGGATAACCTCATTGGTTCCACTGTAACTGAAGAGGAATTGCTTGAAATTTACCAAATGTCACAACCCATAATGAAGCAAGGAAATTTTGGATTGAGAGAATGGGTTTCTAATTCTCCTAAATTAAATGAACAAATAACAAAAGACAACAATGGGAACATTGAACCAAACAATTACACGAAAACACTTGGAATGCTTTGGTTTTTAAAACAGAATTCTGAACACGATGACACTCTTTGCACAAAGAGTTATAACTTAAATCCAAATGCCAATACAAAAAGACAAGTGCTTTCAGAATCATCCAAAATTTTTGACCCCATTGGATTATATTTACCAGCAACCATAAGATCCAAAATCCTTTTGCAAGACTTATGGAAAAAGAAAATTGATTGGGATGAACCACTTTCAGTGGAAGACCAACTTCATTGGAAAAAATTAGCCACAGACTTGAACAAAGTTCAAGACATCTACGTACCAAGATGTGCTGGCTACAGATTGAAATCGCAAACACTACACATTTTTACAGATGCCAGCACACAAGCTTACGGGTGTTGTGCCTATTTAACAAGTGAAAATGAAAGTAACTTGGTTTATTCAAAGGCAAAAGTGGCACCCTTAAACCAAAAGAAAACTGTACCACAACTTGAATTATTAGCTGTCTCATTGGGAGTTAAAACAGCAACTTTCTTTCACAAGTGTATAAAGAAGTTGACATAACAAACATTTACTTATGGACAGACAGTCAAATTTGTCTAACATGGGTGACCAACACAGATACAACTTCTTGCAAAAACATATTTGTGAAAAACAGACTAACAGAAATCAAAACTGCAAACACAAACCTTGGTATCAAATTTAGGTACATAAAAACAAAGAGAATCCTGCAGACTTTTTGACAAGAGGGCTCTCTTAAACTGTTGAAAACAAATAAAATCTGGTATGAAGGGCCCGAATGGCTAACATGTGAGGATCTTTGGCCAGCCAAAGTAGTTAACCTCACACTCAACTCTACGACAACTGAAAAGATCACTGAGGACAAACCTATATTTGACTACATTATTCAGACCTCAACAAACTCTTGAGAATTACAGTCTATTGCTGCAAGTTTGTCAATAGCTACCTTCTCAAACACTGTCCTCAGAAGCCTTTTCTAACTTAACAGAAACTGCAACAAAATACTGGCTCAAACAGATACAAGCTTCAGAATTTGACAAGGAGTTGAAGTATCTTAGGTCCAGTACACATTAAACAAAGGAATTCCTTCACTTGTCATGGATCTAAATCTGTACCTGGATACAGAGGGTCTGATAAGGTGTAAAGGAAGGCTTAACAAGTCAACTTTGACTTACAACTCTAAGCACCCAATTCTTCTTCCAAGGAGAAATCACTTCAAAATCTCATCATCAGGGATACCCACAACAAAATACACCACATGGGGTCCCACAAACCCTGACGGAGCTGAGAAAAACTTACTGGCTACCAAAGGGTAGAACTGAAACAAAGAAAATTTTAAACACATGCATTCCTTGTAAACGTATCCATTCACGACCCTTTAAGACCCCAAGCCCTCCAGACCTACCGTGGAACGAGTAACATTTACTCGGCCATTTGAAACCACGGGTATTGACTACACTGGAGCGGTAAATGTGAGTTTTGGAGACAAAATGGATTCAAAGGAATACAAAGTGTACATTGTACTCTTCACCTGTGCTGCCACACGTGCCATATGTCTAGACATAGTAGAAGATCTGACAGCAGAAGCTTTTATTGCTGCTTTCAGACGATTTTGTGCACACAATTCTGTACCCAAAACTATATGGTCAGACAATGCCACATACTTCAAATCTGGTGAAAGAATTATTCATCAGATTTGTGACAGTGAAACAGTACAAACTCATTTAATCAAACACAATATAACCTGGAAGTACATTCCTGTTAATACACCATGGTATGGTTCCATTTGGGAAAGAAACATACAGACTGTAAAGAACTGCCTTAAAAAGACTATTGGGACAAACATCTACAACTTTTTGAACTCATGACTATTCTGTCAGAAATTGAAAATGTTGTCAACAACAGACCATTAACTTATGTGGGAGATGGTATTAATGAGCCAGAACCTCTCACACCAAACCACCTAATTAAGGGAGAAACAGTAAACATGTTACCAGAATCTGAACATAACAGTACAGAGGATCCAGATTGGGAAATAGGACACAAAGAACTCAACACAAAATACCAACATTTGACACAAATCAAAACTCAATTTATAACAAAATGGAGAGAAGAATACTTAACAAGTCTTAGAGAAAGACATAAACAATTAACAAAACAAATTGGAATGATTCAGTCAAAATTGGGGACATTGTGTTGATACATGACAAGACACCAAGACAACATTGGTCAATGGGAAAGTCTTGGAACTCAAAACTGGTGAAGACGAAGTTACCAGGGTTGTAAAACTGAAAACAGCAACTGGTGAAACCACCAGAGATATCACATTACTATATCCTTTGGAGTGTGGGGCTAAATTAGAACCATTACCCCAAAGGATGGATCAGGATACTATTGGGGAGGAATCTCTCAATGTACCTGATGTAACTCAGACTAAACCAGACAGGCCTCAAAGAAAGACTGCTTTGAAAGCCAGAAAACTTTTACAAGAAAAAATTAAGACTGGTGACTTATAAACCTTACACAAACTGAGCAAAGTTAAAATTTAATAACTTTACTTTAATCCATAAATTTCCTATACCTAAAGGGAGTCAAACTGATTGACATAACTTTAACTAAACTTGAGAAGTTGGCCTCTTGAACTTTCATATTTAAATAGGTCTTGAGTAACCTCTTCTTCCTAAATTTCTACTTCATTCTTTTGATCCTTTTTACATGTTTTACACAGTTTGTCAAAAAATTTGATCTATAACATACAAATTTTTCTCCGGCCCCCCCAGTATATGGAAAAACTATACGCGCTACAACATGGTATCGTATGTGTACCTTTATTTCATAATTAAATATAAATTATTAATTAATTGAATTAAATATCTATACAAAATTGGCTCGGGATTGGCGACATAGCCTAATGGGAATGAAATGATTGCCATACATACATAGAAACCGTATGTAGGCGTCGGGTCTGCATAACCACGAGAAACCTTCATTTATTCCACGTGAACAAAATTTTCCATTTGCTAACCCATGTAAAATACAAGAGAGAAAGAGTCAACAACCTTTGCCAAATCAGCAATTTATACTAAAATATGAAGATATATTAAAGGAGTAGCCTCGGGGCTGTTTATGTGCAGCGAACGCTTTAAACAGGGAAGATGTGCTTTTGTCTTCCCTCAAGTTCTGAGTGAATTCCTTATAATAAACTTAATAAATATAAAGAAAAAGGGTAGGCCTACACCTTAAAGTGTTTATATTGTGACTGCCTATATTAATTACCTCAAGTTGATTCGTCGCGTAACTCCATCGTGGCGGCCCTACACCGAAAATGATCGTAACGCCCTACATCGAAGCAAACTAAGACCCAGCAAAAATAAGGTGAGGCAATTTATTTTCATTCTAATATAGGCATCTAAATTCCCGACGCTAAAATTACCATAAACAATTAAATATAAAGAGGTCCTTTAAAGACCTACATATTCATAACTCTCTAACGAATAAACATAGGGCTTTTGTCGTTTAACTCTCCACTGAAATCTGCTGAAAATTTCCAACGGATGAGGGTATCAGGCAATCAACCCATAGCCCTATATACTTTTTTCATAAACGGGATACTACCACCTACGAGCCTATCTGGAAAATGTCCTCAACTTTTGAAAAGAAGCGAAGGACACCTTTTTAACCTGAGGGATATTACCACACTAAAGATGAAAATGGAATGAAGGATAAATTTAAAAATTCTAAAAAAAAAGATATATGAATTCTTTAGACGCTTGCATACAGACTTCACATTCCAGGAGAAGTTGCTTATGAACGGGGTGGATATGAAGTTGAAGCTTACCCGCACGATTCCTGAAATCTGCATAAATCTGAGGTCTGATCAAGAAGAGGGCGCGAAACCCGTTGTGATTCACATCATGGAGACGTATTTGCTTATACGCCGAGTGAAATTAAGTTCCCCGAAACAAGTAGAAATTGAGAAAGACTTAATGCACTCCACAGTAAAATACCCAATTAAGAGGGTACAGATCAAACTATAAACGGACCCCGCCGGGTTGGCCTCGAAGGAACTAGAAAACGTGGCCCTTGGAGTCCTACCTAAAAAGATATTAATTGGAATGCAGGACCACGCCTCGACGAATGGAAAATATAAAAAGAGTGCCTTTAAATTGGAGAATTTAGGCCTTAAAAATATTACTCTATACGTAAATGGCATCGCTCTGGGAGGGACCATGAATACGGACTACTCATCAGACGCTGTGTTCCCGCTCTGCGAGAGAGAAAAAGTAGTCTGGCTCATAATACTGGCGCCAGTGACGAACTTGGTTTTGGTGTAACGCAGAAAGAATTTGTCGAAGAATTTAACATTTATTCATTTGATATTACGCCTGACTTGTCTGCTGGCGCAGATACGCATTTAAGTCCACAGCAGAGTTGAAATATCTCAGTCAGGTTGGAATTTGCGAAGCCTATAGACACGCCTATAAGTGTACTCGTGTGTCTCGAATCACAGGCACTAATAGAAGTTGATCGTTTCAGGAACGTGGTGACAGACTTTTAAAATGGACGCGAATAAACTCCAGAGAGTAATGAAAAGTGACCGTTTCACACGCTCAAAATTTATCGGTGTGTTTGCGAAGAATGAAATATTGAAACTGCCGAGTAGAAGAAACTGGTACGGGATTATCATTAACACCGACATTGTGGTGGGGGGGGTGAGGGGATTCATTGGTTTGCAATCTATTTTAAAAATAAGGAAAGAATGTACTATTTTGATTCACTCGGATTTCAGCCCTGGAATGATTCGGTAATTGTGCAGTTTATCGCGCAATTACATGTGCCTGAGATTATTTGGAACCCATATCGTTTTCAGGGATATTATACTGAAACATGCGGACTGTACTGCATTTCATTTCTCATACACATGTCACGTGGGAAGGGATTTATGAATTTTTTAAAATTATTCGATTTGTGCAACACAGATATGAACGTTAAAAGTGTATGCAGACAGATAAAAAAAGGTTCCCATATGCTAGCACCCGCTGTAATGTGTAAAGGTGTATATCTATATTGTGTAAAGTTGTATATACATTTGTAACTGTAAAATGTAGCCATTAAGACTTATTTAACGGACACTAGCTCCGCTTTGTACATGTTTTCCGCCATTTAATAAATGAAAATAAAATGTGTTTTGTTCTTAACCTCAAAAATACTTACATTAGTTCCTCTATGATCTGACAGTCGCTTGGCTGGATGTGAGCCAATACCTCGACTTCTATATTCAGGTCACGGGGTTGGCTGGGCGGGGAAGCATCCATATCATTTATTCCCCTTTCATCAAAAGTAGCTATAAAATGGCCTAGCTCCGCATCGGTCCTATAAGGGTAAGTAAAAATAAAGAGCTGCAACAAGAGAAATGCCACGAATTTAAATGCAGATAATCTTAAAAGTTTTGGTAATTTAAAAATCCTACTGCGGTGCTGAATTATCGAGAAGATTATATTAAAGCTTCATCATATATATATATATATATATATATATATATATATATATATATATATATATATATGTTAGCACCCGCTGTAATGTGTAAAGGTGTATATCTATATTGTGTAAAGTGTATATACATTTGTAACTGTAAAATGTAGCCATTAAGACTTATTTAACGGACACTAGCTCCGCTTTGTACATGTTTTCCGCATTTAATAAATGAAAATAAAATGTTTTGTTCTTAACCTCAAAAATACTTACATTAGTTCCCGATGATCTGACAGTCGCTTGGCTGGATGTGAGCCAATACCTCGACTTCTATATTCAGGTCACGGGGTTGGCTGGGCGGGGAAGCATCCATATCATTTATTCCCCTTTCATCAAAAGTAGCTATAAAATGGCCTAGCTCCGCATCGGTCCTATAAGGGTAAGTAAAAATAAAGAGCTGCAACAAGAGAAATGCCACGAATTTAAATGCAGATAATCTTAAAAGTTTTGGTAATTTAAAAATCCTACTGCGGTGCTGAATTATCGAGAAGATTATTATTAAAGCTTCATCATATATATATATATATATATATATATATATATATATATATATATATATGTTAGCACCCGCTGTAATGTGTAAAGGTGTATATCTATATTGTGTAAAGTTGTATATACATTTGTAACTGTAAAATGTAGCCATTAAGACTTATTTAACGGACACTAGCTCCGCTTTGTACATGTTTTCCGCCATTTAATAAATGAAAATAAAATGTGTTTTGTTCTTAACCTCAAAAATACTTACATTAGTTCCTCGATGATCTGACAGTCGCTTGGCTGGATGTGAGCCAATACCTCGACTTCTGTATTCAGGTCACGGGGTTGGCTGGGCGGGGAAGCATCCATATCATTTATTCCCCTTTCATCAAAAGTAGATATAAAATGGCCTAGCTCAGCATCGGTCCTATAAGGGTAAGTAAAAATAAAGAGCTGCAACAAGAGAAATGCCACGAATTTAAATGCAGATAATCTTAAAAGTTTTGGTAATTTAAAAATCCTACTGCGGTGCTGAATTATCGAGAAGATTATTATTAAAGCTTCATCAATATATATATATATATGCCGAATTAATCGCGAAGGAAACAAACAATAATTAAAAACATGATGGGATTAATTGTTACTCTAACGTAAAAATTAATTGTAGCCATAAATAGATATCCTGACAGTTTTCATAGTAAGATTAGCTGGGTGTGCTATGCTCCATCTGCCTGCAACGGGTCTCGAACCCGCAGTCAAATCTTAATAGTTTTTAATATTTCTATTTTAAGTTTTAATATTTCTAAAATCCTACAAGAAATGTACAAATAAAAATACACCATATATATATATATATATATATATATATATATATATATACATTATATATATATACCGAAATAACCCGAAGGTAACAGAGAATGAAAAATATTTTTGAGAACGCGTTTATTGCGGCCTTTCACGGTTAAGTTATGTTGTTATAAACGAGAAAGAGCCCTAGGATTAATTTTTCTTTGTCGGAAAACACTGAATAAAGCTAGGATAGACACTTATAAGTTACTTACATTTCAACAGCGTCTTCATTGAACGGTTCTTGCATTTCGTCACAATTTTCCATAACACTCTGGGTAGATAAAAGCTCACCTCGATCTATAGCGCTGAAGAGATGGAGCGTCGTGTGAGCATAAATGTTTTTATCTTCAATCAATTCCGGAGAATTGTACAACGATAACTGACTCATGGTGTATAAAGCACTAAGCGAAAAAACGTACGAACTGAGGCTCTGAGTCGAAATTCTCCCTTTATAAGGGGGCCTGTGATCAACCCACAAAACCCAATCGTTAGCTTCCTATTGGCTAGTGGGGAATTTTGGGCGGGATTTGACGTGTAGGCCTGCATAGCGGCCAAACAGAGGTCCTGGGATCCGCCCACAGGGCTCTCCCCATTCGTGGAGAGACAAGAAACGCTTTGTTTTTGATCTTGTATTCGAGAGAGTTGAGTTTGGAATGTGACCTTCACCCGCGAAACACGTTTAGGGTGCTTCTAAGAACTACAATTCGCGTATGCTTGAGAAACAATACTGCCTATGGTTTATGGTACTTTGAAACATAAAAGTGAAAGATATATGAGCGATAAATAGATAAATTTAAAAACAAAGACGTGTGATGAACTGGGTTGTTAAACACGCTATCGTGCGAAATGAAATGACCCACATCTGAATAGTATAATTTAAAATGCGTATCTTATCTCGAATCTTGAAAATCAGAGAATCGCCAATAAAGAAATAAACATGTATATATAATATATATATATATATATATATATATATGAGAAAAGTTCAGAATGGAAGTCCGTTTATAACCCTGCAATTAATTTTTTTTTTTGTAGAAAGACAAGAAAAGCTATGGTCAGCAGAGATATAATTGGGGCAGTGAGAAAGAGAGAGAGAGAGAGAGAGAGAGATAGAGAGAGAGAGAGAAAGTTGAGGCAGGTATGTGATGCCGCATCTGTATACTATAATTTAAAATGCGCATCTTATCTCGAATTTTGGAAATCAGAGAATCGCCAATAAAGAAATAAAACATGTTTCCGATTTTATTTTTAAACGTGAACGAAGATAAATATAACTGTGTGTATATATATATGTGTATGTATATACATGTGTATATATATATATATAGGAGAAAAGTTCAGAATGAAAGTCCGTTTATAATCCTGCAATTAAATTTTTTGTTGTTGTAGAAAGACAAGAAAAGCTGTGGTCAGCAGGGATATAAGTGAGAGAGAGAGAGAGAGAGAGAGAGAGAGAGAGAGAGAGGAGAGAGAGAGAGAGTGAGGCAGGTATGTGATGCCGCATCTGTATAGTATAATTAAAAATGCGTATCTTATCTCTAATCTTGGAAATCAGAGACTCGCCAATAAAGAAATAAAACAACAGATGTTTCAGATTTTATTTTTAAACGCGAACGAAGATAAATATAACTGTATATATATTTATATATGAGAGAAGTTCAGAATGGAAGTCCATTTATAACACCAATTAAATTTTTTTTTAGTAGAAAAACCAAGATTAACAGAGATATACACGAAACAACGATTCAATTCTTGTTTATAGCAGCCGGAGAGTGAGATAATTAATGCAGAAAGATGCTTACACGAATTTTTAGATGAACTTTTTCCCGGAAATATACATATATAGGCACGCCTTTGCTTTCCGTTCGAATTGTTCATTCTGGTGAATCTTTACACTCCACGTTAGAGCTACTTTTAAACGAGAAGTGCTTAAACGAATTTTTAGATGAATTTTTTTCCGGAAATTTACATATATAGGCTCGCCTTTGCTTCCCGTTCGAATTGTTCATTCTGTTGAATCTTTACACTCCATCTTATACCTACTTTTAAACAGGGAAGTGTAATATATATATATATATATATATATATAATATATATATATATATTATATGAGAGAGAGAAATAAACAGATAAACAACATGATCGAGTATTGCAATAACGGGATCCTGCCCCTACGAACCGTGGAAGGACGTGCCGGGTCTCGAGCCCGCCTCCACTCCACCTACGGTTTAACACAGATCATTAGGTCACACTGGCTAGAAACCGCGGAAGGACGCGCCGGGTCTCGAGCCCTCCTCCACTCCACCTTAGACTTGCAGTTTAACGCGGTCGCCCGACGCACATAAACGTAATGGGGGTATAGATAGGTGTGTACTAGGGATTGTTTCCCGGGATCCCGGTTGATTTTATGTGCGGGATATATCCCGGGATTTTTTCGTTCATCCCGGGATATCCCAGTGCTAATTACTTACATAATAATTAGTATATATAGTATAAATACCCTGTTTACACGATCATACATGTTGTATCATGAGCTTTTTCAGCTGCAGGACTGTTTATAACTAAACTTAGAACTCGGCTGAGTGATAAGAGTGTGAATTGTCTATGTTTCTACGTCGTATTATATGTCAAATTAGTTCTTTTAAATGCATATGTTTTGCATTTTCATATGTTTAGTTGTTTTTGTGTTTTTACGAGCATGCTTATTCTTTACAAGGATATTATTCTTTACAAGTGTTGATTTTCTTAACAATAGCTGTCTTGTTGCACTCAACTGTCTTTTAAGCTAGTTATTTCACACTCATAGTTACCTAATGGTATATGTTTAAATAAATAAATGATGAGATCTTTATAATTTTTATATTAATTCCTTTTTAAAAGTATAAAAAATTTAAATACACAAAATAAAAATCCCGGGAAATCCGGGGATCCCGGGACGAAGACAGATTTTATCCCGGAATCCCGGGATAAATAAAATGACTCAAAACGACAATACCTAGTGTGTACGTGCCGTGTACACTGTGCCAACTGGCTGATGATGCCTGGTGGCACTGGCTGATTAGGAGCCCTATAAGAAAACGGCCGCTCGGTTGAAGTCTTAATATGCGTTTGGCTCCTGTCAAGCGAACACCTCTCCTCTTCATTTCTCTTTCTTAGGTTAGGTTTCCCCAGCGGGGTTCATTTCAGCATGGGGTATAACTCCGCCTCCAAGTTGCAACAATCTCCCTCCCCCATTTAGAGGGGGCCTTGAAGAAAAGGGGGTGGGGTTTGGCACTCTTGCAACATCTGGCAACATTTGCAATTGCATTGCACTCTAACATTTTGCGCCCATCCTACTGACATAATACCTTTTGATAATGGTAATACTTTGGATAATATTGTGGTTAGTGAAAGGGAGGTAATGCGCGATAATGATAAAATGAAAATGCGTAAATCAACGGGGCCGGATTCCATATATCCCATACAACTAAAAGAATTAAAAGAAACCATTGTTTTGCTGCTAACAAAGATTTTTAATGCGTCTATTTCTGAGGGATGAGTACCAGATAATTTCAAGTTAGCAAATGTAACACCTATCTTTAAGATAATTCGCAAGCTATGTATGACTCGTTTCCCTCTAAACGGAATTCACACGCAGTGACGCAGACGATTTCTTTGATTTCACTTGGGAAAAACAGTTGTTAAGAACCTCGGTTCTACAATGTTCTTAGATGACGTCAACCGCTTGCGTGATGGCGTATCCAGGTTCCGCTCCTTTTACTATATAAGAAGGGGATCAGCGCCCTTACGGTAGATCCCTGGAGAGCGTCTCCGGCTGAAAGGGTTTCGTCCTTTAACGGGAATTGCTTTTGGAAATTGGAAGATGTGCTTTCCATCCTGAAAAAGAAAAAAACTATAGTATTTGTCATTTATGATTACTTATTTGAACTATAGTGGATGTAATTTCCCAGAATTCCTTGATCCATGCACGGTCTGTGTTTGACATATATATATATATTATATATATATATATATATATATATATATTGTGTGCGTCACCCCTTCATTTATGTGGTGCACACCCTTTTCCGATTGCACTTATTTCATACGCGCGTGGTTCATTTATTTCAGGATGGCTCTGCCTATCTACTCGGATGGCCTTTCAATTTTATACGCGTAGTTTCCCTCGGCTTACTTGAAGCCCACTTTGAATTTCAAACTTTCAATGTTAATTTACCTTCAGCTTACAAGAAAGGCCTATTGCAAGGTAGCATAGAAATGACACACTCCCTCTTATAAAGTTTATTTAATTTCACTCCAATTAAGACAAATTGAAAGAAATATACGGATGTGTGATTACAAATTTTGTATAAAAAATCAAATTCTTAATTTAAAGAAAATGTTTGCAAGTTTTTAAGTCTCAAAAAACATTTATACAGAGGAGTTTTTTATTTGCGTGTAACTTTAGAAAGAGCACTAAATTCAAATTTCGTAATCTAAGAAGTTTACAAAAAGAGTTTCCTTACAAAAATTTGGGAAATTTACTCTCAACAGTTCTGCGCGAGTTCCGCAGATTTTTTCAAGAAAAAATCCGTCAAATAAATTAGATTACTTCTCATAATAACTGAATGGTCATGCACTAACTTTCCGGGTTTCCACTGAAACAAAATCAACACAAAATATTGACTCTTCCCTGAGGAAACCTAATATGTCGCAAACTTACAAGTTTAACATTTAATGAGAACAAAATTATATTAAAAGAAATTCCACAAAGTTCTTTTTTTCGGTCGCTAACAGTAAAGCTCTTACACACAAGTTAGCGGAAACAAAGGAAATTCAGATTTTAGAACAACGTGGGACAATTCCAAATCAACTTAGAAATTTTCAAACATGTCACAGATTTTAAGTTATTCTTACAAGCCACTTTTAACTTTCGGGACGGAGCTACAACTAACTTAGAAATCTAAGTTACACCTTAAAATTTCAAGGACTCCGCCTTACAATATTCTGTATGACCTATCAAAAACATTTTCATTACATAAGGTCATCCCTACGAAAGCTTTCATCCATACATAAGGAAAGAAGGAGCTTCTCTTTTTTCCTCACTAGGTGTTACAAGAATCATTGTCCTTTGATTGCATATTGACATTCCCTTCCAAAAACAAAGCTCCTCCTTTTCCTTAAAAATCAACTTAAAATGAAGTTCTTTCTTCGAAGCCACTTGGTTTCTCAAATTTATGACCAACGCCATGGTCCAATTTAACAAGTGGATTCGAAGTCTGTCTCACAAAAGTTTAACCACGAAGCGAAGAGAAAACAAGCCATTTTACATCTGAACCCGGCCAGCTTGTTTTCCCTTCTCTTTGAAGCTAGGGTCGCTCCTCGACCCTACCATAAATCTCTACCGCGAGGCTGTCCTGGGTTATAGCATTAACGTGAGAATACAAAAATAAAAATCGAACGAACGTTAAACAATCTGAAACATTTTTATTTCTAACCATGTAACAAGAAACCTATTGATATTCTTCAATAACCATACTCTAACTACCTTGCTTTAGGGATTTAAAGAACAAAATTTTCAAACTAAAATTTGTGCTCCTCTTTTCGTAAGAGATTTCGGCACACAAATTTGCCGTTACAACAAAATATATATATATATATATATATGGGATGAATTTCACAATTAAACGTGAAATGAATGAATGCTGCAAACAGACAAGGAAAAAGAAAAACGATTCCAAGGCCTTTCGTGTATTCAGAGCTACACCTCGTCATTCCCTGACGAGGTGTAACTCTGAATACACGAAAGGGCTTGGAATCGTTTTCTTTTTCCTTGTAGGTTTGCAGCATATATATCTATATATATATATATATATATATATATATATTAATATATATATATATGTGTGTGTGTGTAAAAATGAACAATGAACAATTCCTATACCATCATTATATGGATTCATTGTCTTCGTGCAGTACTTATGTTTTTATGGTTTTTATGTTTGAATGTTAATTTTTACATAAGAAATCAAAATCGCCTAAGCGAGTTTTGGATAGAATTTCGATTTGTACTTCTTTATTCATTACTGTATTTCTCTAATACAACTTCTCTAATAATGACTTATACTGTACGTATGACATAATGTGAATAACTATGACGTCATAGAGTAACTTAATTCTCTTCACGTTTTCCATACCGCGAATATTGAATCACCCATTTGGTATGTGGATATCTTTCATGTTCAATGTATGGTAAATTCTTTAATAATAATAATAAAACAATTCATTTTCTATACGTCATTATTTATATGTTGTGTCCTACCTATTGTCTACTGATGCCTATCAACCTATCAGTCCATATTTTACGCGTGTCTATATTACGCACACAACCTATTCTGTTACGTACCAATATGTGTACAAAACTTGTGCATTCGTACATGTCCCCTGATGATTACGTACATGTACAATTGTACATCCGTTCACATGTATTCTTTTTATTTTTCTTTAAATTAATTAAAGAATTATAAAATATAAAAACACTGTAAAAATTGTAAGTGACTAATGTACTTAATAATGTAATAATTTAATATAATGTAATGTACTTTAATAACGATAATAAGCGAATGTGAATTAATTGGTAATTGTAATCGTAATTGTAATGAACCAAAATTAAAACGTACTCAATGATGTACTTAGATTGTACTTATGTACTACTACGAAATTATATCGCCTTCAGAAATGTATACTCGGCGAAAATACGATTAGTTTTTAATTTGTTTTTTAAATTTTTATTTGGAATCTTTCATCTGATCATGTGTTTAAAAGGGGGGAACTTAACCTTCAACTGCATTCCCCCAACATTTAGACTTATATGATACATGTAATTGTAAAATTAACTTCATTACTTCACTCTTCTTTGGTCACTACTACGAGACTCCCTTGTTAGCAGTCTCGCTGCGAGGGGGGGGCAGAGGCCCCTTGCCTCCTTAATTTTTAGATTCCGGCCTGAGCCATGGTCGAAAGAGGTCGAACCTCTACCCCTGTAAATTCAGAGCACTACCTGTACATTTTAGAAGTAAACTACAGTCAAAGAAAGTTTTTTTATCTTTTCCTTCGAGCCTTGTTTTCTTCAATAATTTAGTCATTAAAGTCGATAAGTTTAGTACCAAGAGAAAGTATCAGAGTATTATCGAAAGAGAAGAATTTACAACTGTCGACCCTATAGCGAGAGAAAGAAATTAGAATACTATAGAAGAAACTGTCGCGAGAAATATCCGTTACTGCCTCACAACCAGAACCCCCGTCGACTCCGAACCACCCCAGGGTCATAGACGGAGGGTTAACATATATATATATATATATATATAATGTTATAAAGTTTCAGACCAACAAAGACACTAGGATCCACTCATGGCTGGTCTACCTAACTGTGTTCGCAATTGTGTATTGTGCATGTCCTCCGTGGTGGCGGAGAGGACCTACAATTTTACGTGGGTTCCGAAACACAAAGCCTTATTTTAACTACCTTAAACTATACCCAATCTATCAACATATGCGTCTAATCGATTTTTAAACATGTTTATAGACCTGCTACTAATTACTTCTACCGGCAAACTATCCCACCTATTTACTATTCTAGGCGTAAAAAAGTTTTTGGCAACTGCTGTCTCGAACCGTTTACTTGTCAACTTACACCCGTTATTTCTAGTCCTATTATATTGAGATATTTCGAAAAAGCTATCGCTAAGTTATCGAACCCATTCATAATTTTGAAAAACTGGATTAGATCATCCCTTAGCCTCCTAGTCTCTAGTGTAGTCAGTTTTAACTCCTTAAGCCTATCCTCCTACGACTTCGACCTAAGCAACGGAATCATCTTAGTTGCTCGTCTTTGAACTCTTTCGATTTTGCCTATATCTTTTCGCATATGTGGATTCCAAAATTGGTTCGCGTAATCCAAATGGGATCTAACGAATGATTTATAAAGAGGAACAATAATATCGCGCAATTTGTACTCAAAATTCAGAGCTATAAATCCTAGCACTTTGTTCGCTTTATTGACCGCTGCTGCTATATATATATATATACAGTATATATATATATATATATATATATATATATATATATATATATATATATATATATATCACGGGCTGGCAAACACTTAAGGGCCTCCCACTAAACGTCGTTCACAATCCGCCCACCAAAACACGTTCAGCCAATGGGTGTTTTGCTTTCTGAACGTGTGGGGAGGGGGAAGTCTTTTCTTTATCATGCCCCATTCAACGGGGCGCTTTCTCCTCTGCCCTATAAAAGGTGAGTAGAATGGGTGCAAAAGGAGAGAGTGCAATGCAATTGCAAATGTTGATCACTGTTGAAAATGACATGTTGCAAGGGGTTATGCAACTTGGGGGAGGAGTTATCCCCGAAGTTGCAATGAACTCCCGCTGGGGGAGACCTCTTTGGGGGAGAAGTTTGGACGGCCTCACCCCCAAAAGGGGTACATCTAACCTAAGAGAGAGAGAAAGGAGGAGAGAGGTGTTCGTTTGGCAAGAACCAAGCGCATATTAAGACTTCAGCCGAGCGTCCGCTGTCTTATAAGATCCTAATCAGCCAGTTGGCTTAACTGGCTGAGTTGCCAGATTGCGCTATTTATTTAATTAAAGCATATATTCTGGGTTAATCCGCCAGTTGGCTTAATCAGCCAGTTGACTTAGATCTAGAAAGCAGGCACATTATTTGGGATGAATTGCCAGATTGCATTATTTGTTTAATTAAAGTATATATTCTGGCTTTCTGCTAGCTGGCTTAACCATCCAGTTGACTTAGAAGACCTAGAAGGCAGGCACATTATTAGGGTTGAGTTGCCAGATTGCATTATTTGTTTAATTAAAGCATATATTCTGGCTTTCTGCTAGCTGGCTTAACCATCCAGTTGACTTAGAAGACCTAGAAGGCAGGCACATTATTAGGGTTGAGTTGCCAGATTGCGCTATTTCTTTAATTAAAGCATATATAGTTTCGAGAGTTGGCATATTCCGCCAGTTGATTTAATCCGCCATTTGGCCTAACCAGCCAGTTGAAGTAGAATACAAAGAAGGCAGATGTTATATAATATATATATATATATATATATATATATATATTATATATATATATTACCTTTTCAACTGCCAGATTGTGCTATTCAGATATTTTTGACAGTTTGCTTAGAAATCCGTCAGCCATTTTAGAAGGCAGATAGTTGATATAATTACATAATATTGTCGTTTACAATCAAAAGAATTAAATAAAACACCATTACATCATTCTGTTTATTTAGACGAATTATTGGAATCAATTTCACGAAATATAGAAATAAAAATATACAATCAAACAATGGAATATAAATGAGCAAAAAAATAAAACAAAAAATGATAATAACATAAGAAACACGAACGAGGTGTGTATACATATATAATATATATATATATATATATATATATAATATATATATATATATATATATATTATAATATATATATAGATATATATATATATATATATATATAATAAAAAATATACAAAACGATGTAGTATAACCAACAAATATTAGTACGGGAAAAAAATATATATATATAGTTATATTAAATAATTAAATATATTGAAAATAATAATATTGAAAATAAAAAATACTATACAAAACGAAGGAGTATAATCAGCAACATATTAATACAGGAAACGGTCCTCTCCCCACTTCTCAACTATAACGAAGACCATATTCATCTCTTCAACACTTAAATAAATAACATTATGTTTACAAGAGTTTGCATGCCTACAAGTCATTTCAAGTACATAGATAATGGCATTGGTTTCGCGCCTGAACACGCGCAATGACTTCGTCACGGACACAGCGTTGAGAATGCTACTCAAATGAAGTTCCATTGTATTCGCACTTCCAGTCAGTTCAAGCTCTGAGATGACTATGAGCCACAGGCGGGCGGATCGGCTCAAGGGGCTGAGTGAGTCACCCCATAAGCTGATGAAACGTGTACGGGCTTGTTCGAACTCGTGTGTTTGTGAGGGGTAAGGTACACGGCTGGGCTGCTCGACGGGGGAGCGAGTCACACCATAAACTGCTGAAGCGTGTACGGGTTTGTTCCAACATGAAAGAGAATACTTCTGCCCATTATACTGGGCAATCAGAATATTTCCGCTACATGAAGCAATACCGGTTTTAATGTTTTATCGGAATGCTCACCAGACGTTCATTTCCACAAACTAAACACATCTTATTCACAATCCGGTGCACTATTTGAGAGAAACATATGCCCATATTTTTCCTTTTTGTTTAACAATCGATACTCGTCTCTAAAATCTGTTAAAAACACGCACAGTTCATTAGCCACATCTTCACTACAACTCTCGTCATGATATATATTAATATAGTGGTAAAAATACTTGAGATTCTCCATGATGACAAGATTTACATTCTCAACAGTAGGGTACGAGTACTCGGTATGAAGTAACATGAATTAATATCGCTTGTCACACCACTCATCAACAAGACTCATTATCCATAACCGTTCCTTATCTTCTGAACGTTTTGTTTCTTCTAATTCGCGGTATATGTGAACTTTTATAAAGGTTAGGTCTACAACATATTTTAATACACCGCTTGTACTACAAAATCCTATAATGCCCTCGCTAGAATAGCGTAGAGTATTTCAACATCTTGTTCCTTCGCACGGTTCAATGTAACCTTAAAAGTATCAAAGGAGGGTGGAATAGGGAGTTTTTCAGTATCCACCACATCTTCGCACTTTGCCGAATACCACTTCATAAACGTTGAACACGCAGTATTAAAGGTAGCCATTACTATTTTTCATCTACGCGAGAAAATAGACATCCGAGGTCCAGGGCTTGCAGCGGACAGCTGAACAGTCTAGGGTGGATCACTTTTCACTTTTTTTTTTAAATTATAGCTGGTCAAAGTTTTTCCCATGATTTGGTTCAGTGGAAGTACACTGACACCATTTTTACCAAAATCGATCAATATTTAGGGGTCGCGCATCGACCTTGAAAATTTCAATTTTGGAAATTTGGCCAAATTGACAATTTTTTACTGAATAAAGATAAATCATCAAATTACCATATTTTCTGAATCCTCTCAGCGAAAGAAATCCTCTCAGATACTTACCAAGTTGATCGGACAAGTGGTTTAGAAGTTACACTCACCTAGAAATAACATTAAAATTTAAAATACCGTATTTGTCCCCCATTATGGACGTAATCATAGCATCAGTAGCTGGCGCATCCTAAAATCCCAATTACACACACACGCTATGTCTATGACCAATATTTTTACTAATCACAGTTTGCTTTTTACAGATCAACTGTGTCAATTGATTCTTGTTTGATAAGTCTAGACTTTAGTACAATGGATAAACTGTTAACAACCGGGAGTGGGAAGACTCTGAAAGTTACTTATTCTGGAAAAGAGAAAGCAGCAACAACAGCACCACCTTCTCTAAGGTCAGCCACGGACGTCTTCTTAATTGGTCAGCCATCTTCCTCGATCGGTGGTGCCAAATTGCCAACCACCCATCAAGTTCTCCAGTACTTCTTCTATGCCAAGCAGGAAACTACTGACAGGAAGGCCCCCGTAAAAGACACGGTGGCCAATGTTCTGGCATTTTGGAACATGGCACGTATAAAGACGATCACGAGGCGTAACTGCGAAAGAAAACTGGAGTTACTGTGGGAAGAGTGGCGCTCGCTGCAGAAGAGCAAGATGAGAGACAGTGACGCGGGAAAAGGCAGGAAGAAGTTTTCAGAAAATCTGAACAAGCTCTGGGACATCGGAGCTCCCGATGCTATTGAAGATATACAGAAAAGTCGACTGCTCTCAGACAACAACAAACAAGAAGATATTAAATTTTATGTGGATCAACGGGGCCTGCGCCAGGCAACAATGAGTGGGAATGATAAAGTGTTCGTTTTCAAGAGAAAACGGCAACTCTCAAGACAACAATCTCGTGATGAGCCAGGCACCTCAAAAACGAAATTAGGAACCGAAGCTGAGAGCGACGATGAATCTATAGAAAGCAGATCATCGAGCAACTCCGAATCACCGCTAGAACCACCATACCGACAGCCGAGAGAATCAACTGTATCAATCAGCCTTCCTCACCGCATCCTCAATGCACCGGCTGTTATTGAAGTGGCTGATCGCTTCCGGATGTCCAATAATCAGGTGTGTATATATCAGTAATGATCTTTCCTTGACAAAGATATAATAGACGTAACGACGGAAAATTTAGTGATTATTTTGTCACATAAAAACCATACGCATCCTTGTCAATTTCCTTTCAATTTCGCACATAGGTGGCAAGTGTCGTGGCGGCAGTCCTACGTTCGGCAGATCCGCCCGCGGACCTGGACAAATTCAGTATCTCGAAGGACACGTCTCGCCGTGGAAGAGTGGCACATCGTTGTGAAGTGTCGACAGCTGTGCAGAAATCCTTCGTATCTCCGAGGCATGCTGTCGTCCACTGGGACGGTAAAGTAATCAAGGTCAGTTTTGCCCTCACCGTGGACGACAGTGAATTAACATGTTCCAGTGACGACAATGGATTTACATATTCCAGTGGACGGTAATGGATTGGCATGTATGACATACGTTTCAGGACTCTCTTGGATCATTGGAGCACCGCCAGGCGATTCTCATCTCCGGAGCTCCCCAATGCACAGAAGGAAAGTTGCTGGCCGTTCCGACTGTTGCTGACGGCACCGGTCTGTCCCAGGCCCAGGCGACCTTTCGTGCTCTCAAAGACTGGGGATGCGAGAACAACGTGATTGGACTGTGCTTCGACACAACTTCCTCCAATACGGGGAGGGTGCAGGGTGCGGTGGTCCGGCTGGAGAACATGCTTGGTAAACCGCTCTTCCAGCTGGGCTGTCGCCATCACGTTATGGAGCTCATCGTGGGGGCAGTGGTCATCACCGCGTTTGGAAGAACCACAGCACCAACTGAACCTTTGTTCCAGTATCTGAGGAGAAGGTGAATTTCAAGTCTAAGGCGCATTTGTTTTCTCCAATGATTTTTTGCCTTCAGAGCAATTGAGATATCAGCGTCCTTCTACTAATGATGTTAATAGCAGTCGAAAAGGGAAACTTCAGTCGTTTTCATGCAATATTTTCATAACTCCCCTTTCAGGTGGGACAAGCTCGACCTCTCGACTTATCGCGAGCTGGAGATCGAGCATTTGGCGGAGGTGACGTGGCTGATGGTGCTCCGAGATGAGGCAGTCAAGTTCCTCGGCACCGCTTCTGGTCTTGTCAGAGAAGACTACCGAGAAGTGGCGGAGATTACACTCCTGGTACTCGGGGCCCAGCCACGTCGTGGCACACACTTCATGCGCCCAGGAGCCTACCATCATGCGAGGTGGATTAGAAGTTAAATATTGTATTGCCTTCTGCAAACAGCCATTTGAAGTCCTTACCAGAAAAAAATAAGATAAATAATTTACCATTAAACAAACTTATATGGAGTGGTATCGGTATTTATACATCACAGTGCGTATTCGTTTCAGATCATCTACTGCACGAAGCTCCTGATGTTCAGCGGTCAGCTGGAGTTCGACGACGAGCTGGTACAGAAACTTCAGAGAGTGGTACTATTTACTGCACTCCTCTACGCACCTGCCTGGCTGGCAGCTCCTGTCGCAGCTGATGCCCCGCTGAATGACCTTGTGTTGTACCAGCGTCTTCTGCAGTACAGGGCTGTGGATCGCGAGATTGCAGAGGCTTCACTGGCAGTGATCAGGCGGCACTTGTGGTATCTGAGGCCTCAGACCGTCGTTTTCGCCCTCTGCAGTGACAAAGTGGAAGACACTGTGAAGCACGAGATGGCAAAGAAACTGTGCCGCCTCGCTGTGCCCGAGGACTTCACGTATGACAACGTCTCGGTTGATGAAACGACGCGCCTTCCGGACCTGATCGATGAGTCATCGTGGTTCGTGTTCACAGGCCTGCAGGTGTGCGCGTCTACGTGGCTCACTCTGCCGGTGAATAAGTGGGATCAAGATAAGAACGACTGTGATCTGAAGAATGTCATCTCGCATCTGAAAGTTACCAACTACGTGGCAGAGAGAGGGATAAAACTGATAGAAGATTACGCGAACACTGTCACAAAAGACGAGTCACAGCTGCAGGGTCTTCTTCAGCTCGTGGAAAAGAGCCGGAAAGAACTCGGTGACTTCAAGAAGTCGTCACTTGCCAAGATGACGTAGCGCAGAGGGAAAGGGAGTTAGCAGAGAGAGTACATGGCGCACGCCTTAAGATGACGTGTGTTCTAACCACGTTTCATACAGTTTTTGAACCTAGTTAGGGGCACCGGAGTAAGTGCCTTTAGTGATATCGGTAAACCGTTTTAATACAAAATACATTTGATCTTTCCTCGTTTTATCTTATCCTAAAAAGCAGACAATGGCAGACAGCATATGGAGGTACGGGGACAAATACGGTATTTTAAATTTTAATGCTATCTCAAGGTGAGTATAACTTCTAAACCACTTGTCCTATCAACTTGGTAAGTATCTGAGAGGATTTCTTTCACTGAGAAGATTCAGAAAATGTGGTCATTTGATGATTTATCTTTATTCAGTAAAAAATTGTCAATTTGTCCAAATTTCCAAAATTGAAATTTTCAAGGTCGATGCGCGACCCCTAAATATTGATCGATTTTGGTAAAAATGGTGTCAGTGTACTTCCACTGAACCAAATCATGGGAAAAACTTTGACCAGCTATAATCTTTTAAAAAAAGTGAAAAGTGATCCACCCTACCGTGAACACGCAGGGAAGAGATATGCTCAGGTAGTGGCAGGAGTCACGTGACCGATCTTGTTTTCAGTTGGCGGAGCTTAGGAATGTACAAACGCACGCACACAAAGGAGAAAATTAAACCTTATTTGATGGAAATATACATAATAAATAAACATATCATTAACAATACACATATATATAAATACAACAAAGGGTTATGGCAGTGGTTCCCAACCTTTTCACCACAAAGGACCCCTTTTATTTTTATTTTTTTCCTACGGACCCCATGTTTTTGAAAGATTCCGTCTACCAAACAAACTGTTTTTATTAACTAATAATTAACTCGTTTTCCCATTTTTCACTATCAAATAAAGGACATATAAGAGAGTATGCAATTAAAATAAAGCGTATTAAAAAAAGTATTAATAATTCCAGCCAAGAGTAAGGAAACGAAATTTTAGCCGAAGCGCCCTCATCGTGGGTAAGTGTACGATTTCCATTGGAGCCTCTCGAAATATTGAAAGCTCACGGACCCCCAGTACTACCTTCGCGGACCCCTAGGGTCCGGGGACCCCAGGTTGGGAACCACTGGGTTAAGGTATCCAAAGGGTACGGTATCGTAGGTACCAGGCACCTGTTAACGTTTCCTCTAGGTGTTACGGCATACCTTCGTGCCCCTAAGTTCCTTCACACACCCCAGTTTCTGCGCCCTAAAATTGTCGGTCCCAACAGTCAGTTGGGGTGGCTGGTCGCCCTCATCTTCCAAGCACACTAGATCCTTCAACGAGTCAAAGTTAACGACTCGTCGGTTCGCATGGTTAAGCGTGATACCCTAAGCCTTCACGATATATTTCATATCATCCCTCACCCTCACCCGAACCCCATAGGTTTTTGGCCCTGTGATACAAATGGGTCTGCGTATGCACCATCACCATACTCATCCTTGATCTCGTCAGGTAGCTCTCCGAGGAATTCCCCAATAGCAGGCATGTATTCAACCTTCCTCGCTGTGAATATCACGCTATCTGTGTCAGCGTACAGCACCCTCCGCCCAGAGGGCGGGATTTTTATGGGGCCTCACTGTCGTGTCACCAAAGTCTCTTCCTTCTCTGATCTTCTCTATGTGGCTCACAGCAAAAGCTCTGATGCTCATCCTCACTGCACAGGAATGAAGCCAGGATGTTCTCAGGATGTGCGTGGTAAGCTCCTCCTATCACTGCAGCAGAAATGATGTTCCTGACTTCGGTAGTCTGGAAGAGGTACTTTCCTTGAGGCACCCACGTGATAGTGTATGTAATGCTCCTCGATCACTTTGCCAGGATGAAATCTCCCTGTCACTTCGTCATATTTCAAAACCTTTGTGTTCCTATCCTGCTTGCCATCAAAGAATATCCCAGAGATCTTCTCCTCCTCTGACCTCTGCGTGAGTGCTTCGACTAATGAGGCCATTACTTCCTCCTTGGCCCTCCAGACTTTCATGCAATCTATGGCCAAGTAAGCCTTGTCTTTGGAAAGATGACCGGCCTTGATGAGGTCGTTCAGGAAGCCAGTGGCAACTGCAGCTGCCGGAACATTTGCCACCCTGTACCTCAAAGCTGCTGAAGCTGTCCTTTGGATCTTCATGTAGTTTCGTGTAGCAGAAGTTGGAGTTTCGGCAGGCACTTCAGCGGGAACGTCCATAGGAGCTTCAGTAGCCTCAGCATTGCCAGAGGCTTCTTTTGCAGCTTCTTCCAAGTTTGGCTCTTCGTCCTCCTCAAAGTCTTTCATGAGAAGCTCCTCATTAGTGGCCTCCTCTATCTTCTTCCTCTTCACAGCAGATGCTTCTTCAGCCTCCTTCCGCTTCGCTGCTTTGATCTGTTTCCTACTGTCTTCGAAGCCTACAGAAGACATCTGGATTCCTGAAGCTTCGGAAGTCTTCACTCTCTGGTAGTACAGCCACTGAAGGTCCAGTTTAGGAATCTTCACTTCCAAAGGACAGTTACAGTTCACATGGGCCTTGAGGGAGCATCCCGAGCATCCACTCCCCTCTGAGCCGCACAAGAAGATCTGACGCTTGCAAACGCAGACTTCACAGAGTTTATCCAGATCAGCCATCCTCTTCTCCTGGGTAGCAGACTTAACTCTCCTGTTCACAACGTCTGTCATCTCCTTCCATTTCAACAAGATCTTATATGAGAGAGATTTTTCCGTGATTGTCAGAGGCGGGGAGAACTTTACATTCGACTTCCTCCACTGAGTCATCACGAGTGAAGCCAGCTCGTCAGTCATCTCTCGGATAGGGTATTTAGACCTTTGGATGTCATGAATGAGGAACTTTTCCTCCTGCAGACGAATCCCTCTCTGAAGAACGGCTCTCCAAGTCGGCACCTCGCTGGGAATGAAGTACTTCCCCGGGCCCACAACATCCGAGAGCTTTGAACCTGACATTTTCCTGGTTTTGGGGGCAGATTCGGCCATTACGTCTAGTCGATGCTTATTCTCGCTCTTGTCCAATCTGTAAGAAATTCATATCAGTATTTTTAGTGTTCTTTCACCATAAATATAGACAAGGAATATAATTTTTTGTTATAATCAGGGTTGCCAACCGGAATTTTTAATTACCAAATTAACCTAAATTTGGTAATGAATATTTATTTTGGTAATAGAAAACTGAATTTGGCATTGCAAATTTAATTTAAAATTCGTAATAATGGGGTAACATAAGCTTAACCCTTTGTCACTCAATACCATTTAATTTTAGCGTAGGTTCATTTTTTTTACTTGAAATATACATAAGAGGTATATATAAGCATTTTTAGCAATCTTTTATTTAAGAACATTTCTAAATGAAATTACAAAATTACAAAAAACACTTACCGAAAAAAATGGCGTCCACTCACTTCTACTTCACAATTATAACTGGCGTAATTGCTCAGAGCCATCAATTGAGAGAATGTTGAACTTCGCCTTCTGCGTCCAAATGGCTACAAAGATTCAAATGGAGTAGATTTTTTTTCTTATGTATGTATGTATTAAACCTGTGTAAGAGTTAGGCAAAGGTTATGTGTCTAAATGGCAACAAATTACGACAAAGGGTTAAAAATATGAGGTTGTGTTCAATTGAATATTCGATATTTCAACATAGAACAGAAAACCGCAATTTTGAACATGATAACGCGATTTTGGGGAAAAGTTGCAGAAAAGAAACCCCTCTTAGATTTAAATTTTACATAAAAATACATAGCCAGAGTGAAATTCGGAATCGGAAAAGTATGATATGCCCTCTAGATCCAGCTCAGGGTTTGTATATACACCTCTGATCTTACGCCGGTTGGTTGTATGGTTACAATCACCGTTGTTCTCCTCTGCGCACTTCACGCACAGGAGAAACATGAGCTTGTGGTCTATATAGACGGGTAGGATCGGAATCCATAAATCGCAAGCGGGGAGCACGTCTACGAAAGAGAGTCCAAAGTAGCGCTTATTCAAGTTAGCTGAAACCTCCTCGATGGTTGATATGGTGGGACCCACCAGATTTTCAGACCCACCACGGGGTACGGATTGTTCTTCATCACATAGGGGTATAAGGAGCAGAAGTCGTAGTAATGGAGTTTCACGCCATCCGTAGGCGGAGAGTATAGCTTGAATGGGTTTGTACGCCCTCCGTAGGCGGAGAGTATCGCTTGAATGGGTTTGTACGCCCTCCAAACAAGCTGTCACCGCATTTGAGGGAGTCCAACACCATTCAACCTTTGATGGCGTGGCATCTTCCATGGAGGTCCCCTGTGAAGGCACACTCAGCGCGCGGGCCTCCATGCCACCAGCAGCCGTTAAAGGAATACAAAGTCTTCTCACCAGTGGTTGGATGCTCACTTAGGCCATCAACAAAAAAACACGACCATTTACCTTGATGGGTACTTCACCCGTGTTGCGGACATGTTTTATGTACAGTACATCCCGGTCTGTTGCTGTAGGTGTATGAGCCAGTAAATAGCCTTGTGCCCATAACTGCGGGGGTTGTTTTTGTGAATGACTGCTAAGGTGTCTTTAGGCATTTAGTTATTTTTGAACACCGTAAACATAATGAGGCGATCGTTGTTGCGACTTGCAGCGGATCGCATTTGAAACGGGCTATGTACATCGTTCTAAAGGCCTGGAAACATACTCTAAGCACACGCACATCATTCACGCAATAAAGTTCACATTCATCAGCTATATTGTATGGACTAGCTTCATTTAAACTGTTGCATTAGCGGTCAAAATCTTCACGCTCACTATCACTCATGTTGGTGTAGTAAAAATAATGTTTGGGTGGATGTAGTCCTACGTAATTTAAAGTTTAGCTAGTGAGGAATGTGTAAGGAAAATAACCTTTTGAAACTTCCGCGGCTACGCCAATGACCTTGGGTAGCTTTGCTAATTTACAAGGTGTGAGCAGTAGGGTGTCTTTAAACTGTACATTACCTCTTATCTGCATCTGTATTAGTTTGTTGCCTCTTTTCAAAGGATCACCTGTAAATATCGCAGAAGACTCGTGTTCAAGCAATTCCTTATAAAGGAACTGTCATATTTTGCCCCTTTATGGGCAAGAATATACAGTCATTTTTTTTAACTTGTCCGCTAATTTGACAATATTGGATAAAGAGTTTCACAGGGCTGTCGTGTGTAGTCGTTTTAAAAACGTTTATCCAGTTTCCACCTTTGTCACACTCATCACACTCGATCTCCATGCACTCATCACAGATAGTTTGATTTACGAGTGAATGTGGAATAACCTCTTTGGTTTCAGCGTTCGTGTAAGTTTCTATATCGTAGTACACGGTTATACAAGGGCTATTTTTAGGCTTAGCATCTTTCATATAACATACATGCTTCACTCCACCGCTTTATATTTTTCATGACATGTAGAACAGTGAATTTCATCGCATTTATGTTTGAAATTCCCCCAATTATCCATCATGTGAAACATACCACATTTACAAATCCTCATTTTCCTGTAAGTGCCAATTGATTTATGGAGTTCAAAGCATTTATTATTGAAAAATGTATGTCTACACACATCACACCCCCTCTTCTTGGTTTCAACTACACGACTTTCACAGTTGGGGCTTTCACACTGCTCACATACCATGGAGCAATCTTTACAATGTTTCACTATATCATCAGCAAACTCGAGGCATCCCCTACACAAATCATGATGCCTTCCATATTTTCGACTTTTATCATAACTAGCGTAGAGAGCCGTCATGTTACGGATGGGGAGATACGATGTTCCTGACAATCTTAAAATAAGTAGTGGTCCTGTACGATCTCTCACACAGCTTTTAAAAACATACACAGTCCTACGACGATCATCTATTCCAAATACGACTACACGTGCATTCATTTCTTGCTCGGCCCTTCTCAGTTCTTCAGGACCCATATTACACTCAAACTCAAGCTTACAATCTGAAGCCAGTTTACGGGCATGCAGCACAACCGTAGGCAGCCAAATTTTTTGCGTCCATGTATTTAGCACAGTGATCATATGAGCTAAGACTATTGCTATAAAGCCGCAACCACTATCGACGTTTAAATGATTTCTGTAAATAACCGGAGAATTGAAATTAAGAGTATAAGGTGTGGCACTATGACCCGTAACCCGGAATACTCTGTCAATATCTAACATGAAGTTGTCCATATTGAAGGTTCTGCTACTCTGTGAGAGTCCTGCATTATACGGCCGAAGATATATCCTATGTCTACAGCCACCAAATGTCTGAAAGGTATTACTACCCAAAAATCATCTACGTCCCCGTCATCTGACCCGAACCTGAAGGACAACCTCGTCCGGACTTCACGTCCGTCGCGGTTCTGAAGGTCAAACTCCACAATACGTTCAAACTACGCGTCGCAGTCCAACACCGTTGGTATAAAAAGATCCAAGGTCCAACCTGACCACGTACCGATTTCTAGTCAGGGCAGGGGTGAGGGTAGCGGTGCGCACCAACTCGAATGTTATACCTTCCTCCAGAGTATGAGAAGCTGCTGCTGCTGCTGCTCTGGAAGAAGTACCCGGGACTGAACGGGAATAATGGGGCATATTTGAGGAAGGTACTATTGTGGGGGGTTGTGTCGTAAGACGTAGAGGGTTGGGGCTCTATAACTGGGGGTCTAACAACCGGTGCACTCATGGCACGCTTTATACCTGACGTGGAGGGTTCTTCATCATGCTTCCGCTTTGAATTGTCGCATGCTACAGGTATCGCTGGTGAGGGTTCGTCAGCGGGGAAGGATTCTGTAGCTACACGGTCATCGGGGTCATTTGTGATATCGATGATGGGGAGCTGTACATCATCGTCATTCCCAGTTCTGTGGATGAAGAAAAACAAGAATATAAGGAGCAGCACTTAAATTTTGCAATATTTTGTAAATGACCCACTTAGGGGTGTGACGTGTTAGAGATGGAATCTGTAGAAAAATTCAGGTTCACAAGCCCCTCCACATGTATTATATCTGGCCTTACAGGATGTGGTAAAAATGTATTTATGCTTAAAATCATTAAAGATAAGGGGGAAGATGTTCTCAAAATTTATGCATAAAGTAATATGGTGCTATTCGACGTATCAGTCAGTGTTCAACGAGTACCAAGATGAAATTTTGTTCCACGAAGGTGTATATGACGTTAATTCGTTAGAGGGAAATGAGCATACAATCATTGTAATTGACGATCTCATGTTGGAAATGGATAAAACGTTTGCTGAGACATTTACAGTGTTCTCCCACCATCTTAACATAAGCGTATTCTTCATCAATCAGAATCTATTTTTCAAAAATAGATACATGCGCGATGTGTCGTTAAATATACAATATCTTGTCTTATTCGCACAATGTAGAGATGTGTCACAAATTGTGGTATTAGCCAATCAAATGTGCCCAAATCAGCGTAAGGAGTTTTTGGAGGTTTATAAAGAAACTACAGGTCAGCGTTACGGATATTTGCTTTGTGACCTTCACCCGCGAAACACGTTTAGGTTGCTTCTAAGAACGAATATATTCCCAAACGATCATGAATCGGTGTATCTTACAGAATGACAAATAGGCTGAAGAAATATCGTGAATTCATAAAAATCCTTCAAAGATTGCCCTCGGCACTGCAACAGATATTTGCTAAAAATATCGACTCCGACTTTTTAAAATGCATCTGTGAAATCTGTCTTAATGTTATAAAATGTAAAGTGCCAATGAAACCCCTCAGAAGGCTCGCCTACGTCGTTACATGAACATAATACATGCGTTCGCTCGTAAAAGTCAAACTGTGGGGAAGAAAAAAGCGAATTATTGTAAAAAGAGGGGGTTCATTCATTTCTCCCTATCTTATTTTCAGTTTTGGGTTCTTTACTGACTAGATTAATATAATGAAGAAAGTGGTAGTGATTCCGCACGAGGTGTATGCTTCATTGCAAAGTTCAAGTAAGATGATGAATTTATTTCTCATTAAATTTCGCTAGAAATATTCAAGTATAGAAGAAAAAAAAAAGATGTACAATCGTGAGGAATAATATATATATATATATATATATATATATATATTAGGAATGCAACGGATGTCAAAAAATTGACATCCCCTAAAGCGAACATTCAGCTTTTTTTTTAATTGAATTGAAAAACCTTTATTAATAATAAAATAAATACATTCTTTTCAATTGACAGTGACATGAATAATTGTGAAGCTCGACTATTTATTTAATTTAATTTGGCCCTTAAGCTTTAGGCTTTACTGGGCTCTTATTAAAAATAGTTGGTATTAATTAATAATAATAAATAAATAAATAAGTAAATAAGTATTATTAATAGTTAAAACATTTATTAATCTTAAATTATCATTACTAACATGACAAATACAAGGTCACCATTGAAGGCACCATACCAATACCATACAAAGAAACCAATATTATACATGAGAGATAAGAACTGAACAACCCCACGAAATGTGTTTTTAATACTAGATTGCACACGAGAAATTAATAATTATTAAACAATATTAATGGACACTGCTCTAGCCCTATTCAACAGTGAAAAGACACCTGATGAGAAAAGGATCTTTCACCAAGAGGCTTCGCAGAAATTTCTTCATAAGTACGAAGATTATAAGAATCCGATAGAGCTCCCCGTGGTTATTAGGACAGTGCGAGCAAAGCTGAGCATGGCGATATAGGACCTGGGCCCGACGTTAGAGATGACCAACCAAAGAATAACGGAACGCAGCACATCTAACATGTATTAAAAAGCAGTCTCCAACATACATTGAGGAATAAAGGCTTACGTCTTTATAATCTATTGCGTAAGGACCCCCATCATACACTGGGCCGATACAGGCGAGGTCATTGTTGAAGGAACAAGGGTACAAAGATCCAACATCGTTGACATTGTCATGATCTGGTGAGAAAGTGTGACAGGCCCTCATCAACAGGATGAAAGCATATTAAAGCAAGACTACAGCAAATAAATGTCCCCAAAACATTGATAGGTAATGTGAATAGGTTAAAAGACTTCGAACAAGTCTCGCATGTATCACAACTGAGTACGCCATCGCCCTCAGCAGTAGCGTCTCTGAAGAGGAGAAAGAAGGGAACAAACGGCCAACCTTATCCAATATCCACGTGTATCTAAAATATGAAAATGGCTAATATATTAAGTAAACGCTATTATGACATTTCTAACCCCTCCTCCAATGGCGGCGTTAATAGACTGTACAGAGGTATTTGCGAAGTAGGGAAAAATATGTTGAGAGGTTTTTGCGGGAGCAGGATGCTTATACACTTCATAAACCGCTGAGAAAAAGGTTTAAAACGGCCAAGACAACAGCGGCTTCGATTGACTCTATTTGGCAATCGCATTTAACAGACATGCAAAGATATTCAGTGTATAATGACGGATACCGCTACATCCTATTCATAATAGATGTATTCTCTAGATATCTGTGGTTAATTCCCCTGAAAAATAAATCGCCAGGAAACAGTTGCTAAAGCGACCAAAACGTTGATATTAAAGAAGATTGGGTTCCTGGCTATTTTTGTACGGATATGGGGAAAGAATTTATAGCCCGCGCTTTTCAGAACATGCTGACAGAGTTTAATATCAGTTACTACACTAGCAGTTCTATATATAAGACCTCTTTAGCTGAAAGATTTCAACGTACCATAAAGGAACGCAGGAGCACCGCCACCACACTCTACACATTTCAAAATCAATGATTATGTAAGACTATCACATTCGGGAAATAAATTCGCGAAGGGATTTGAGCAAGGATGGACACGTGAGATTTTTAAAGTTAGTGCTATGAGACCTAAAGGTGAGATAATGATGTATGACGTGGAAGATTTGAATGGGGAAGAAATCGCTGGAGGCTTTTACCTCGAGGAGTTGCAGAAAGTGACATTTAATTTAGGAAAAAACGTGTTTAAAACTGAAAAAATTTTAGGCAGCAAAGGTTCAGGAAAGAGAAAAATGTACCTGGTGAAATGGCTGGGTTACCCAGAAAGCTTCAACACCTATATAAAAGCTGCTGCAATAATGAAGCTTAAATAGTATGCAACATGGCTCCTAGCCACTTCTAAGTCACACTCCCGACCTCTTCTTCTCTCTCTGTACATCCTAACAACATCCTGGCCAAATTTGTGACAGAACTCCACGGACCCATTGAATTTGAACGTGATTCTGAGGTGGGTTTATGTGAACTTCAGTTAGCCACCAAATTTTTAACTCTTAAAAATGAGCAAATCATATTTCTGATCCTTAGAAGAATCGATGGGTGTGAAGAATTAGGCATAACCTTAGACAACACAATGCGATCAGTCCTGTTCGGTGAGGTACAGCACTACAGTACAAATTTAACGCTAGGAATCGGTCATTAAGACAGCCATGTACATTGTGATGGGGTTAAACAAGAGTCTTTAAAAGTCGTACCTGACAAACGATTTACTTTTTGAAGTCTTAAACATAGACACGCCTACACGCACGTTGAAGTTAAAATCAACGCTTAGTAGAAATATTAAAGATAAAGAGCTGTTCACATTTGTGGCTGAGGGCCGATATAGCGCAGCCCTCCAAAGAGATACCTTTCACGAGGCACAGCATGACTTGTGCAGCTTAATGTATGAGTTAAAGATGGAGAAATTGGGTGAAAGCTGCCCATCCCCAGACATGTGCTATATTTACAGCAATATCATAGCGCATCAATTTGTTGGGGACACTTAGGGGCGCCTGCTGCGCATTGCACACATCCCCAACAATAGAGGGAAAAGCTTAAGTATTACATATGACAAGCCCCATTATGTGAATGTTGCGACTAATCTATTAACCAATATCTCAATATATATAAGAACCACTGTAGGTAAAAATGTCCCATTCGGTGATGGATGCTTAACAGTGAAGCTACACGTGCGTCGCATTCAGTTATAATGACGCGAAGGCCTTTCACAGCCTATCGTGGGGTGAGAGGCTGCTAGATACGTCAGGAGGAAGGCGTTACAATCAGGTTTTAACGCGGTAGAAGACATAATGGGTGGAACTAAACCTAAAGAATCTCTAAAAAAACATTTAAAACGTACACGGCATGAAATCATCAAAAGATGCAAAGAGAAACAAGCGTGGTGGCGGGAAGAAGAGGGCTGTCAGGAAGAAGGGGTTACCAACACGTTGCGCTAAATGTAAAAGGAAATTAAAAAAGAAGTGTTCTAAGCGTATGAAGCCTATGGCTGTTCATTTTTTAAATGATATAAGCTGAGGACACTACTCTCACGAATCATAGGCTGATTACTAGTTGTCGAGAGAGGTTGTACTATTTCTGAATCGTCATGGCGCGTTTCATCCATCCGTGTAGTTCACAATGCTGTATATCAGAACTGTCCCTCTTTGATATGCCCCCTTAGGGCATATCATACTCTGATTCAGGGTTGAAATTTTGGAAAAACAAAGTGGCTAATATGTATTCCTATGTAAAAATTAATTCTAAGATGGGTTTATTATTTGCATCTTTTCCGAAAAATCTCACTTTCATGGTCAAAATCGCGATTTTCTGATTTGAAGGCTGCCTATCGCAGCCTCAGGACACCCAAACCAAAGCGCACAGCTGTTCTGCATATGATTTAGTCTAAAAGCTGCTTTTCTGACCTCATCCTTGTTTTCTTGCGTGTTTCAACACCTCTGGGTGCTGAAAAAATGTTTAGATTTCACGTAAAACTTGAAAATGTTAAGTTTTTCTTCAAAGAATAGGCGCGGCTCATCAGCTCTACTCTGATAGAGTAGCGGGAGACTTGCCACCTCCACCTGTAGGTTTACACGCCTGTTCTTCCTGGATCCCTGAAAAGCGTGGCCTCATAAGATCTTACATTATGATCTTATGAGGACTTTCAGCTCTTATGAGCATTAACGATGGCTTCAGCCTCTTCATCAGCCACTCGAACCTGAAAAGCTCTTAATTATGTCCTGCTTCGATCTGAACACTGGGAGCATTTCTCGATGGTCTTCCCTGGATCTCACCCACCCATCTTTCCTCTCGTGACCGTACACAGCTTGGGAAGCAGTTGAGACTTCCTGTACAGCTCTCTCGCGGGACTGAGTATGAACAGAGAAAGCGTCCACTTTGAGTGGAGTTTTCCTGAGATCCTCGAGCTCAGTCAAGGTCATCTTGGAGGTGAAAATAGGCTCGTAAATATTCTCTGATTCCCAGTTGATGAGATCCTCAGGTGAAGTGGCTTGCAGATTGACTTTGGGATTTTTATGGGGCCTCACTGTCGTATCACCAAAGTCTCTTCCTTCTCTGATCTTCTCTATCTGGCTCTCAGCAAAAGCTCTCTGATGCTCATCCTCACTGCACAGAAATGAAGCCAGGATGTTCTCAGGATGTGCATGGTAAGCTCCTCTTATCACTGCAGCAGAGATGATGTTCCTGACCTCGGTAGTCTGGTTCCTCAGTAGCCTCAGGCTTGAAAAAACGCGTGTAAGACCAAATTTGAGGTGGTGCTTCACTTTGATGTCGTAGTACATTTTGAAGTAGAAGTTAAGGCAGAACTTCACGAGGACCTTGAGCCTCCTCAACACCTCCCCCTTCAGTCCGCGCTCCCTCATCCACAACAGGAAGATGGCCTGTGCAGTAGTGAGCCACCTGGATTGGTTCAGAGGCCCGCACTTGAGACCAGCCAACTGTGGACTGAGACTTCCAGACTTGATGGCTTTGATCAGAAGATAGCAGTTGTGCTGGTCTGTGGAGAGGGATTTGACAATCTCTACTGGCAGCTCTAAGATATATTCAGTTCCTTCCACTGGTTTGAAGTTGAAGTTGACCTCAAGTTCATTCACTTTCTCAAGAAGTTTTCCAATAGGCCCACTGAAGCCTGACCGGGGAGTTAAAGGGCCGTCCAGCTTGATGATTAAGTGCCTCAGGGGGAGCTCGTTCACATGGAGCTGACAGATCATCCAGTTGCACTTGCGACCCAGCATCTTCTCCAATATGGCTATGGCGCCTCCAGACCACCACGTGTTGGTGTTGGTAGAGTCTCCTCCAATCATTACAAGGCTCTCGTCAGCTCCGTGATCCAGAAGCCACTCATGCAGGCCCTGAGCGATCTTATGAGCAGGCTTTTCTCCTTCCACAGGTTCTTCGTGAGTGAAATGGAAGAGGTACTTTCTTTGGGGCTCTCACGTGGCAGTGTAATGCTCCTCGATCACTTTGCCAAGATGAAATCTCCCTGTCACAATTATAATTGGCGTAATTGCTCAGAGCCATCTATTGAGAGAATGTTGAACTTCGCCTTCTACGTCCAAGTGGTTACAAAGATTCTAATGGAGTAGATGTTTTTTCTTATGTATGTATGTATTAAACCTGTGTAAGAGTTTAGCAAAGTTAATGTATCTAAATGGCAACAAATTGCGACAAAGGGTTAAAAATATGAGATTGTGTTCAATTGAATATTCGGTATTTCAACATAGAACAGAAACCCGCAAATTTGAACATGATAACGCGATTTTGGGGAAAAGTTGCAGAAAAGGAACCCCTCTTAGAATTAAATTTGACATAAAAATACACATTAGCCAGAGTGAAATTCGGAATCGGAAAAGTATCATATACCCTAATGCCCCCTAATGAAGTCTCTAATGAGCATAGCGACTTTATTACAATTAACCCATTAAACACAATTAGTTCGCCGAGTGCCCCTATAGAATTCGTGATACCTAGCTCAGGCCTTTACTTTTTTGACCCGAGCTGCATGCATATGTACGCTAAATTGCGTATAGCCCATTCAGATGGAACGGACTGCGATGATAGTTACTCTGCACACCTTGAAACCAACTTTCTACACTCCATATTCAGCCAGTGTGAGGTGTATTTAAATCATGTTAACTTCTCGGCAGGAACGGGCTATTATCAACTACGAGCCTATCTGGAAAATGTCCTCAACTTTTAAATAGAAGCGAATGGCACCTTTTCAACCGCTGAGGGATATTACCATACTAAAGATGAAAGTAGTATAAAGGATAAATTTAGAAATTCTGAAAAAATGATATACGAGTGTTTTGGTCGTCTTCACGCTTTGACGAATAGAAAATATAAAAAGAGCGCCTTTAACTTCGAGAATTACTGCCTTAAAAATATAACTCTATACGTAAATTGCGTCGCATTGGGTGGGCCTATGATTGCTGATTACTCATGAGACGCTGTGTTCCCGCTCTGCGCGAGAGCTTATAGCAGTCTGGCTCATAATACCGGTGCCTGAGACGAGCTTGGGTTTGGCGTAACGCAGGAAGAATTTGTGGGAGAATTTAACCTTTATTCATTTGATATTATCCCTGACTTGACTGCTAGTATAAATACGCACGTAAGTCCACAAAAAATTGGGAACATCTCAGTCAGGTTGAATTTGCCAACCCTATAGACGCGCCTATTTGCGTACTCGTGTACCTCGAATCACAAGCTCTAATAGAATTTGGTCGTTTCAGGAACGTTGTCACGGACTTTTAAAATGGGCGCAAATACACTCCAGAGAGTAGTGAAAAGTGACCGAATCACACGCTCCAAATTTATCGGTGTGTTTGCGAAGAATGAAACATTGAAATTAGCAACTACGAGAGACTGGTGTGGGATTATCGTGAACACCGACATTGTGGGGTGTAAGGAGATTCATTGGTTTGCAATCTATTTTAAAAATAGGGAAAGAATGTACTGTTTTGATTCATTCGGCCCTCGGCCCTGGAATGACCCTGTTATTGTAAAATTTATCGAACAGTTACATATCCTGAAATTGTGTCGAATGCTTACTGTTTCAAAGGATATTTTAGTAATACTTTGGCATGTATTGCCTTTCATTTCTCCTGCACATGTCACGTGTGAAGGGATTTTTAATTTTTTTAAAATTATTCGATTTGTGCGACACTGAAATGAATGATGAAACGTTATGCACACAAGTAAAAAAAAAAGGTTCACATATGTTCGCACTTACTGTGCTGTGTAAACGTGCATATATAATTGTATCTATATTGTATAAAGGTGTATATACATTTGTAAAATGCCTCCATTAAGGCTTACTTAATGGACGCTAGTTCTGTAAGCCGCTTTGTACATGTTTTCTACACAGAAATGAATGATAAAACGGTATGCACACAAGTAAAAAAAAGGTTCCCATATGTTCGCACTTACTGTGTTTTGTAAACGTGCATATATAATTGTATCTATATTGTGTAAAGGTGTATATACATTTGTAAAATGCCTCCATTAAGGCTTATTTAATGGACGCTAGTTCTGTAAGCCGCTTTGTACATGTTTTCTACCATTTAATAAATTAAATGAAAATACAATGTTTTGTTCTTAACCCCCTAAAATACTTACATTAGTTCTTCGAGACCTGGCATTCGTTGGACCGGATGTGAGTCAATACCTCAACCCCTGTATTCAGGTCACTGGGTTGGCTGTGCGGTAAAGCCTCCAAATCATTTATACTAGGGGGGGAAATCAATTTTTATTTTTTGGGGATTATTTATTTTTTCTGGTTCTTAAAATATGCTATCACTTACGAACAGCTTAGAAATAGAAAAAAATCGTGTATTTTACTCGATAACCCTCCTGTACATGTGGTTTGAAAGTTTATTAAATATCATAATGTTTATTCTAAGAGTAAATTCCAGTTTATTTAAACAAATCTTGTTAAAAAACATGAAATATCATTGAAGAAATTAGAAATAGACTTGTAATTGATTAATTCATTACAGAATATATTTGCTAGAAAATGATGGAAAAAATATGTCTATATTTTTACATCACCTAGACAAAACAAAAAGTCATAAATTCAGACATGTCATAATATAAATGCCTCTAATTACCACACATTATTTAGCACAAAAGTATATTTATAGCATTATCAAAATCTTTCATAGTCATAGTCATATTTGATGTAACTCTGTCTAGATAGATTTTCAGGTTAATTGCATAAGTCTCTATTGGAAGATTCTTGTAGTACTTTTTACAGTTTGAAGATATCTGACGACCTGGGAAGAGATGTCGATGTATCTCTCGCATATCTCATTTCGATGTATATTCTGTCATTTTTCTCTTTGAGTGACAACCTTGTATCATTCACAAAATCATCTACTTCAGTAGCTTTGGTGAAAGGTCCACCAGGAACGATATTTTCCATTAATTGTGATACCTTGCAGAAAATGACCCTGCACCCTGTTTTCTAGATCCATCATCATGCTAAGTAATTGTGACTGACTCATCCGAATTCATGATCTCATGTACTATTTCTGCCAGTACAAAGGCTTGAATAGCTTTTCCTATTTTTCGGCACGCTGATTGGGCTGGAGTTGTCTAAATCAATGTAATGCGCATTTTCGTCAAAATACTTCCAGCTGCGATCGAACATGTAGTTTCCCACTTCAATAATAGCTGCTGTTGCTTGGTTGTATGATAAATGATATTTGGATATCAGTTTGTCAGCCACTCTGTAGAATGCTTCTTTTATTTTTCCCGGACTTTCACGGATATGCCTGTATTGATGAAGCATCTTGTCTCTATCCTCATTCAAGTTTACATACACAAATTTTCATTTTTTTTATGTTGATGGTATATTTTCTATATTTTCTTCAGGGATATACTCATTTCAGTGCATGTGTCCTCATCTTTTATCGAGCCATCAAATTCTTGGTAAAGCTGTGATACAAACTGATTTTTCTTTGTGTCTCCTTTTTCCTTTAGGAGCATCTTGTCCATTGCAGCTTGCATCCTCATTTGCCTCTCAGCTGTTCTTTGCCATGCCATGTCCACTGAATTATCACAAAACATTTTTCTTGGTCCTCGTTGATCCTCCAGGAACTTCCACTTTATCTCAGTAACTTTAACACCATAGATCTTCTCTTGGCGTCTTCGTGATTTCATATCTGTACAGGAGATATCAAACAAAGTGGCTGCAACACGGTTGTTGAATTCTGAAATTTCTGCTCGTTTTGCTTCAGTCATTCTCTGTGAGCGAACCTGACAGTGTTTTTTGAACTCCTCATACAATTTTGTTATCTGGTTGACAATGTTACTGATCGACTTTGTATATAGGTTGCACCAGATCCAAAGGTTCTGCAAGTTGTAGGCAACTTTCCATGCAGCATCACTAACAAAAAGTTGATTCTTATCAGCTCTGGCTGGCCTCAGCATGAACATCATCACTTGAATAACATCTTGCTGGAGTGGCAGTACAACTGCCTTAAACTGATATAGCTCAATATATTCCACATCTCCACACCGGCGTGTGGAAGCAGAACGTAACTCTCTCATTTTGATCCTGTTAATTACTGTAAGTCTATTTTAAGATTTCTTTAGCTCCTGTAAATGAGAAAAAATTATTAAACAAGCATAAAAAAGTCACAACTAAATTAATCATGTAATATAATAATATTATATATATAATATATATATAAATATATAAATATATATAATATATATAATATAATAATATAATATTATGATTATATGTAAATAATAATCATAAAATAATAATCAATGGCAAATAATCAGTTTTTGTGGCTAATATTGTTATTTAGCATTAGAAAACAATTCAGTTAACTAAATTTGAGATGTAAGTATTGATGTCATAGCAATTTAATAGTATTTTTTTAACAAAACCAGATAAAGTGGCTAATAATTTTCATTGTTAATATCAGCAAAACTTCAGAGGGCATGTACAGGGGGGTTAATGACATCAGATATTTGTGAAACATGGTTCATTTTACTTCTTTTGTATGATAGCAACTTTTAAAGACCAGAAAACTGGGGTCACCATTTCTGTTCCCCCCTATTTATACCCCTTTGATCAAAACGAAAAGTAGCTGTAACACGTTCAAGTTCCGCTTCGAAGTTAAAATAAAGTTTAATTATGACGGGATAGCTACGCTAGGTTAGGCTATATTAATAGATGAATGGCAAAACGCTGGGTGATGGAAACCCCGTTAAACCGTAGGTCTAGGGTGGGGTGAAAAGTTTGACCTTCTGGGCTAGGTTAGGCTAGGTTATATTATACCCGGATAGGTTACGCTTGGTTTGGCCATATTTTGTCCGGTTGGTTAGGTTATGCTAGGTTAGGTTATATCACACCCGTAACGATCCCGATTGTTAGCACATATATATATATATATATATATATATATATATATATATATATATATATGGTGAGGGAGCTACAATAAGAGAAAACGCTTGGGTGATGGATTCCTCGTTAAACCGTAGGTCTAGGGTCGGGTGAAAAGTTTGACCTTCTGGGCTAGGTTAGGTTGGGTTATATTATAGCCGGTTAGGTTACGCTAGGTTAGGCTATATTATGTCCGGTTAAGTTAGGTGATATTATAATCGGTTAGGTTATGCTAGGTTAGGTTGTATCACACCCGTAAGGGCTATGGTAGGTTAGGTTAGGTTATATCACACCCGTAAGGGCTATGCAAGTTAGGTTACATTACGACCGGTCAGGCTATACTAGGTTAGGTTAGGTTAAGCTAGGTTAGGTTAGTTTATTATAAACAAGAAAGTGCCCTGCGATTAATTTTTTCGTTGTAGAAAAACTCAGCATAAAAGGAAAAAAAAATTAGTTTACTAAATAAATTATAAACGAGAAAGAATCCACCATGGTAGGTTAGGCTAGGTTAGGCTAAATCATTATAAACAATAAAGAGTCCTGGGCCGATATAAATATATGCTAGGTTAGGTTAGGCTATATTATGTCCCGGTTAGGTTCAGTTGAGTTAGGTTAGGTTAGGCTATATTATGTCCCGGCTAGGATATGCTAGGTTAGGTTATATTATGGCAGGTTAGGTTCAGTTGTGTTAGGTTAGATTATGCTAGGTTATATTATTATAAACGAGAAAGAGTTCTGGGATTAATTTTTTCGTTGTAGAAAAACTAAGAATAAAGGTAGGTTAGGTTCGGTTATATTATATCTGGTTAGGCCATGCTAGGTTAGGCAAGGTTAGGTTAGTTTATATTATATCTGGTTAGGCCATGCTAGGTTAGGCTAGGTTAGGTTATGCTATATTATGTACCGGTTAGGCTACGCTAGGTTAGATTATATTACAACCGATATATATATATATATATATATATATTTATATATATATATATGGGTGAGTTGCACTAAGAGAAAACGCCCAGCAAATTATAATCACAAAGCAGATATCCTTTCACTTCGTTTTATTACGAATTTAAAAAATTATAATACATGTAATGAATGACACGACGTATATAATTACAAATTTTTATGTAATTACTTTCATCTTTGTAACGTCATTAGCCGGAAAATCGTTCTCCCCGTCACAAATTTCTACAACAGTCTGCGTTGAAAGAAGTTCATTCTGGTCAGCCGCAGCGAAAAGATAAATTGCAGAGAGCGATGAGAGTCTCGTTTTCAAACAAATCCAGAGGGGTAAAACTGCGACGATTGGCTAGTGGCGAGGAATTTCAAAAGCACAGTTCGAAAAAAACACCTGAATTGATGCCCTGTGAAGAAAGTGCCCCCTTTTATTAATGGGAATCGTAACTGGGAACATTCCACAATACCCGATTCGCGAGCTTCCTATTGGCTGTCGGTGAAATTTGGGCGGAGCTTAACGTATAGGACCGCCTAGCCTCCAACCAGAGGCTCTGGGCACCGCCCACAGGGTTTTGATTGGCTGCCCCGTGAAATCTGGGGCATGTCAAATATATCTTGCCCGCTCCAGATCCATGGAGAGAAAAACGCATTTTTCTTGGTCTTGCTTTCTGGCGCCGATGAGGTGGTGGGGAAAGGGAGATTTGAACGTATAATAAGCATCCAATTATATGAGGTGCTTAACGAGGTTGGAAAATAAATTTGTAAAACGATTTATAGTACTCCATCTAAAATACGTACGGAAAATGTATTATTTCTTCTGAAAAATAAATCGTCAGAAACTGGAAGATAGTTTTAAAACCAATTACTCATGAAGGAAAAAGTAAAAATCATCAGTGCGCGAAGGTCTACAGCACTATATACTGGAGTCTTAGTGACATTCGAAAATATATTCGGAATTCGAAACAATTCTCGTATTTGTAAAAGTTTATGGCGTCCTGCGTTATCGCACGATACAATCTAGTAAAATAAATTTTGAAAAATAACAGAGATGTGTGGTGGATGCGGTTCATTAAACCCCAAAGTTTATTTCGAGATCATAAATTTCTGCGGAAAGAAGTTTATTTATTGGAATTCTGAATCGATATTATCTATCGCCTCCATCAAACTCAACAATTTTCAGAACGGTGTTTAATATAATTGTGTGTATATATATATATATATGTATATATATGTATATATATATATATATATATATTTCCATATACATTTATTTCCTTCTATTGTTCAGCTATTTACATCGTTGAATTAGGAATTTAGGTAGGTTTTTGTTTATGTCGCTTTTGCCTTCCTTCTTCTCTTCATTTCCCTCCTTTATCATATTCCCTTTCTATTTATTCATTTGTGCTGTACATTTTCACGTTCATTTTAATGTTATATGTACCATTTGTCCTGTTTTATTTTTAATTTGCTGAGGTTACAGATGAAAAAGACCTTAATATCATTTAGAATTTTTTAGATGAACTTTTTTCCGGAATTGTACATATATAGGCTCTCCTTTCTCTCGATGGCTTCAGCCCGAATTGTTCACTCTGGCGAAGGTCAAGCTTTACACACCACCTTAGACCTACAGCTTAACCAGCAACCACTAGGATACAGAGGGTTCCCATTTATTTACCAGCCGTGGAAGAGTGTTTACAATACACGTTAGATCTACTTTTTAACGGGGAAATAGAGAGAGAGAGAGAGAGTGAATTAAACAAACAGATAAACAACATGACAGAGTGAAACAATACAGTTTAACGGGATCCCCACTAGGATACGCTGGTTATCCATTTATCTACTAACCGTGAAAGGATGTTTACACTCCACCTTAGACCTACTGTTTAACGGGGAAATATATATATATATTTAGATATATATATATAAATATATATATATATTTATATATATATAATATATATATATTTATATTTATATATATATAAATACATATACGGTATATTTATATATATATATATATATATATATATATTTATTATATTTATTTATATATATATATATATATATATGTAAGAGAGAAAGAGAGGGAAATAAGCAAACAGATAAACAACATGACCGAGTGTTGCAATACAGTTTAACTGGATCCCCACTAGGATACCCTGGTTACCCATTTATCTACCAATCATGAAATGATGTTTATACTCCACCTTAGACCTACAGCTTAACACGGACTACTAGGATAACCAGGGTTCCCATTTATCTAACAACCGTGGAAGGATGCACCGCCACCGGGTCTCGAACCCAGCGCATATAATCGCGCATATATCTGTGTTTGTGTGCGTAATATTTTATGGGCGTATAGGCGGGAGTGTCCGTGCATTTGTCCTAAGGTTATATGCACTGTTCCAACTGGCTGATTAAGCCAACTGGAGGATTAAGCCAACTGGCTGATTAGGGGGTTAGAAGACGGCAAGCGCTGGGATGAAGTCTTAATATGCGCTTGGCTCATGTCAAGCGAACACTCCTCTCTTCCTCTCTCCTCCTTTCCCTCTTAGGTTAGGTATACCTCTTTGGGGGGTGAGGCCGTCCCACCTTCTCCCCAAAGAGGTCTCCCCCACCAGGAGTTCATTGCAACTTGGGGGATAACTCCTCTCCAAAGTTGCATAACCCCTTGTTGCATAACCTCTCGCAACATTCCCCCTTTGTTGCATAACATCTTGCAACATTCTACCTCCCCTTTGTTGCTAACCTATTGCAACATTCCCCGTCCCCCTTTTTGCATAACCTGTTGCAACCTTTCTTTTGCAACATTGAACAACATTTGCAATTGCATTGCACTCTCTCCTTTTGCGCCCATGCTACTAGGTGTGACACCGCCATATACGAATCATTATACCACTATAAAACAGCTTTTGGAAATATTTATGTTCAGAATTCATCGGCTTTCTTCGTTCTTGTCTTAATCTGTGTTTCAAGTCCTTTCTTACCCTTCTCTATCCACAATATCTCGCAGCCCAATAGGCCACCGCCCTTCCAGGCTATCTCCAAGATTGGCCCCACTCGTTTGGACTCCTGCCTGTTCCTGAATATTCGATTGGTCACATTTTTCTGGAGCCATCTGCTACTTTGATTTCACTCCAAAAAGGACCGAATACACGTAACGAAGAGCATTAAACATAACGTCGGTTTATCCCATTTACAAATTGTTTGTTTAACTGTAATTCCATTGGAAGAGCTACCACCACACGTACTCCATACACCCGTTTAGGCGATACCGTGCATTCATGCCCTACGCATAAATCTATTGAAATACGCTCTATTGAAATAGGTTGAATTATTGATGTCGGAGGTAACTAGCCACCAACGCGTACATCGAAAAACTTGAGCAATGTCCACACGTAAACCTTTCACTGCACAAACCCTTGAAATTTTATACCTTCCAAGTTACAGAGTTTAGTCAATTCCAAAGTTCTAAAAAGTTCTCAAACGACCCATGTCCGTTCTAAACGTTGCAGAAATCGCATCAATTTCACTTAGGTACTTTTTCCAATAGTTCATTGAAATTCATTTCTCTAAATCTTTGTTCTCTTAAAGTTTGATAAAAATCACGTATGATTTAAAAGTGTATGCACACGGTGAACTTAGACCAGTGTAGAAAGTAGACCTAAACAAATCAGACTCCAAATGCTCAAGGACACACAAGTGACCGTTAATTATAAGTGTTCAGTAGTGCATGAGTGTCGACCTTTATTGTAAGATTTAACTGATAAGTAGAGTGGATTAAGTATAGAGCAATGGATTTTTTTTAACAATTTCTTTGTCTTTATGCAACACTACATCCAACTACTTTTGTTGAGAGGATTCTTGAATTAAGCCTCAAGTTCCAACTCTGGGAGGGGAGCCAAGTGGAAAAGGTTTTCCACAAGAAATAAATTTTTGTTAAAATTTAAAAATATTATTCTGTTTGTATAAATTAAAGTATTAATCCTTTAAAAGATATTATTGTGCTCGTATAAATTAAAATATGAATCATTAAATTCTTAATATTTGTATAAATTGCCTCGATGCCCGGTGGATTCTTTGGCATCCTTTCTTAACCCTAGCGACTCCAGTGTGCCAAGTCTATAATCTTAAACAGATTCCTAAATTCTAAATGTTCTTTCCGACTATTATATATCACATAAAAGAGTTAAGTGTAGAACCAAAATTATATAAATTCCTTTGCTAATATCACTGTTAGACAAACTTTGCAACCTTAAGAATCTTTTTGCTCATATGCATGTTTAAGTGTAATTCATAATAAAATGCATATTTCAGTTTCCATTTTTAGTTAACTCGGCAGATCATGAGAACATTAGATCTGTCAACGTGCGATTTAAAATGAAAATATGGCTTCATCTTGAAATATCTTGCTTATCTGTTTAGACCGTTAATTATAAGTGTTCAGTAGTGCATGAGTGTCGACCTTTATTGTAAGATTTAACTGATAAGTAGAGTGGATTAAGTATAGAGCAAATGGATTTTTTTTAACAATTTCTTTGTCTTTATGCAACACTACATTCAACTACTTTTGTTGAGAGGATTCTTGAATTAAGCCTCAAGTTCCAACTCTGGGAGGGGAGCCAAGTGGAAAAGGTATTCCACAAGAAATAAATTTTTTTTTAAATTTAAAAATATTATTCTGTTTGTATAAATTAAAGTATTAATCCTTTAAAAGATATTATTGTGCTTGTATAAATTAAAATATGAATCATTAAATTCTTAATATTTGTATAAATTGCCTCGATGCCCGGTGGATTCTTTGGCATCCTTTCTTAACCCTTGCGACTCCAGTGTGCCAAGTCTATAATCTTAAACAGATTCCTAAATTCTAAATGTTCTTTCCGACTATTATATATCACATAAAAGAGTTAAGTGTAGAACCAAAATTATATAAATTCCTTTGCTAATATCACTGTTAGACAAACTTTGCAACCTTAAGAATCTTTTTGCTCATATGCATGTTTAAGTGTAATTCATAATAAAATGCATATTTCAGTTTCCATTTTTAGTTAACTCGGCAGATCATGAGAACATTAGATCTGTCAACGTGCGATTTAAAATGAAAATATGGCTTCAGCTTGAAATATCTTGCTTATCTGTTTAGACGTTGCCACAGCTAAAATATTTACGTTATCTTAGAATATTTTACAAAATAATGCAGCCTATTGAGAATAAAAACAAAACAATTCAACATTAAATAATAATGATGTCCACAAAATTTGGGTATATAAACTTGTGTAATTTTTCAAATTGTTATTCTGATTTGGCTGATCTTACTTAGATGCTGAGCTTCACTCGTAACATTTTAGCAGTAAAACTACAGTAAGAAAAAAATCTTTGTCTTCTCCTTCGAGCCTTGCTCTCTTCAGAGAACTTAGTCTTAACCCTTTAACACCGAACGTTTTTGTAGGGTTAAGTCTAAATGCGTGTATCTGAAACGGTACGTATTCGACCCAGTGGGCGTTAGAGGGTTAAATAGAGAAAAATAATTTCCCGATACCTTACAAGAAGAATCCGGGAACCTTTAGAGAATTTGGTAAGCAAAACAGAATCCTCGGATCCACCACAAGAAGAAATCGGAGAGTAGTATAGAAGAAACTACTGCGATTCCCTATACGGTACCAGCTACTCCAGAGAAACAAATCCGTTGCTGCCACCTAACCAGAACCGACCAAGGCCATAGACGGAGCGGTTAACATATATATGATATCCCTACGGTCATAGACATACTTCTTTTTGATAATGGTAATATTTTGGATAATATTGTGGTTAGTGAAGGGGTGGTAATGCGCTATATTGATAAAATGAAAACGCGTAAATCACCGGGGCCGGATTCCATATATCCCATACAACTAAAAGAATTAAAAGAAAGCATTGTTTTGCCGCTAACAAAGATTTTTAATGCGTCTATTTCTGAGGGGTGCGTACCAGATAATTTCAAGTTAGCAAACGTAACACCTATCTTTAAGAAAGGCGATAAAGGTGCGGCGGGAAATTATAGGCCAATCAGTTTAACGTCTGTTGTAGGTAAGCTACAGGAATCAATAATTAGGGATCGTATAGTCGAACACTTAGAATTGCATAAACTAGTTGGAAATACGCAGCACGGTTTTAGGCGAAACAAATCTTGCTTAACTAATCTTTTAGAATTTTTTCAAAGCGTGGTTGACGTTTACGACAGTCATCGGGCGGTTGATGTAGTGTATTTGGATTTTCAAAAAGCGTTTGACACCGTGCCGCACAAAAGTCTCATTGAAAAAACTAAGGCTCATGGAATCAGGGGTGTAGTAATAAATTGGCTACAAGAGTGGTTGCGAGGTAGTAAACAAAGGGTGGTCGTTGATGGAGCGGAGTCGTGTTGGGCTAATGTAGCGAGCGGCGTTCCTCAGGGTTCTGTATTGGGCCCCTTGCTTTTTCTTATATATATTAACGATTTAGATGTCGGCCTAGTCAGTACAGTTTCAAAGTTTGCGGATGACACGAAGCTGGGTGGTAGGGCGATTAATGACGAAGATAGAGGTAAAATCCAGGAAGATCTGAATAAAATCGTTGATTGGTCAGTCACATGGCAAATGAGATTTGACGTTGATAAGTGCAAAATTCTGCATATAGGTTCGCGTAACGGTAATTTTGCGTATAGTATGTCAGGGAAAGATTTAACAAGCGTAGAGCAGGAAAAAGATTTAGGAGTTATAGTCACTGGTGATTTAAAAGTAGCTAAACAAAGTACAGCAGCAGTCAATAAGGCGAACAAAGTGTTAGGTTTTATAGCTCGAAATTTTGAGTACAAATCGCGCGATATTATAGTTCCTCTTTATAAATCATTAGTTAGACCCCATTTGGAGTGCGCGATCCAATTTTGGAATCCGCATATGCGCAAAGATATAGAAAAAATCGAAAGAGTTCAAAGACGAGCAATTAAGATGATTCCGTCGCTTAGGTCAAAGTCGTACGAGGATAGACTTAAGGAGTTAAAATTGACTAAACTCGAGAATAGGAGGCTAAGGGGTGATCTAATCCAGGTTTTCAAAATTATGAATGGGTTCGATAACGTAGATAGAGATAGCTTTTTCAAAATATCTCAGTATAAAAGGACTAGAAATAACAGGTGTAAGTTGACAAGTAGAAGGTTCGAGACAGCAGTTGCCAAAAACTTTTTTACGCATAGAATAGTAAATAGCTGGAATAGTTTGAAGTAGAAGTAATTAGTAGCACGTCTATAAACATGTTTAAAAATCGATTAGACGCATATGTTGATAGATTGGGTATAGTTAAGGTAGTAAAATTAAGGCTTTGTGGTGATAGATCCCACAGCTGAACACAAGTGTTGTGGGATATAGGGACGCAGCATCTTGGGTTAGGGCAGTGGTTCCCAACCTGGGGTCCCCGGACCCCTGGGGGTCCGCGAAGGTAGTACTGGGGGTCCGTGAGCTTTCAATATTTCGAGAGGTTCCAATAGAAATAGTACATTTACCCACGATAAGGGCGCTTAGGCTAAAATTTCAAGTTTCCTTGCTCTTGGATGGAATTATTTATACTTTTTTTAAGAGGCTGTATTTTATTTGCATACTCTCTTATATGTCCTTTATTTGATAGTGAAAAATGAGAAAACGAGTTAACTATTAGTTAATAAAAACAGTTTGTTTGGTAGACGAAATCTTTCAAAAACATGGGGTCCGTGGGAAAAAATAAAAATAAAAGGGGTCCTTTGTGATGAAAAGGTTGGGAACCACTGGGTTAGGGGATACTCTCTGTCCTTACACACCCCATTTAAAGAGATTCCTCTGCCGAGCGGTGCCCCCCATAGTACTGTGAGGTATTGAAAAACTCATGATCTTCACTTGCCCCACAAACACCTTGAAATGGGAGACCCAAAATGGGTACACACACATTTCTACATTAATGTACAGTCTTTACAGCCACACCTACACTTTTCCTCCTAAGTATATATATTGTAATGTATATGGTTGTAAATTTTGACTTGGTCCGCAATCGATATGGACCGTGACTTATTTTTGGTTGGCAAGGTACTAGTATTGATGGATACCGTAATGAAATTGACTGGATCCTTTGGATCTGATATATTTGCATGTCGGTTATAAATAGATATAGAGTGTAACATATTTGTGGATAGTAGTCTATTATGACTTGATCCTCTGGATCCAGAGATTCTATCTTTAGTTTTAAATCGATACTTAATTACTTTTAAATTGATAATTATTTAGTTTTGTAAAAATTGGTCGTTGCCAATGTACAGGCAGTTTTAACATAAATTTCTTATGTTCTTGTGGTTCGGAACCCACGTAAAATTGTAGGTCCCCTCCGCCACCACGGAGGACATACACAATACACAATTACGAACACAGTTAGGTAGACCAGCCTAGTGTCTTCGTTGGTCTGAAACATTTTATATTATACATTATTATATTGTTCTCTACGTATAGATCATTATTTTACAGCGCTAACGCATGCATCTATTTGATGTGATTCGTGGACAACGGCTGCGCATTTTCGAGCCAAGACTTAGGGCACGCCGTGTTACAAGATTCGCTATACGAGAGTAGCATCGTCTCGAGCAGTGAAGATTATATCGTGTAAATACTATGTAATTCGAAAAGAGTCTATTGTTTTAAGGTGTCTCAATAACTCCCGCAACTTTTCTCTTACAAAGAACCTCTTTTGAAATGAATAGCGCATGTTTTTATTTTCAACATTTTAGGCCTCACGTCGCATTACTTCGGAGCGTCCTAGTGTACGAGGGCACGTTGGAGACCGCCGGCCTTACCGCGTAAGAAACCATTTTTATTTTAAAATATCTCTAACTATCCTGTGAAATAACAAATAACTCTTTATCCTATGAAGTAATAAATACCTCTCTCTTTATCCTGTGAAAAATCATAATAATAATAATAAAGAGCGGTTTACGGTAACGTTTTTTTCTTTTCGTGGAACCTCAGCGGCGGTACACGAACATATTTCCCGAAGCGCGGAATGCGGTATAGTTGGAGAAACGCTGAAAGTTTTTATTCTTGTACGTGTGTGTGTGATGAATAACCCCAATTTTTTCGACATATATTAATTAATAAAGCCAAGGTTTTGTTCTGTATTTAAAAAGCTATGGCTGTTACATTTTATAATTTGAATGGGCCACAGTTATGAATTTCATTTCGCGTATACGTCACATCTTTACATAATATAGCTCTATATATAGAGGGTGGCCCAAAAAAATGGCACCAATTTTGAGAAGTGATATCTCAATAACCATTGCAGCTAGGGACTTAAAGAAACAACCAAATGAAAGATAATTCTTTTCTCTTTAAATACTTATTCTATGGCTTGATGGTTATAAGCCCATATAATGCCCAAAATTGGCTTCCAAAAGAAATATACAAAAAAAGTTACGCATTTATATTTATTCCTTGATCCTAATTTTAAATGAAATTTTTCTATTCCAGACCCCTCAAGATGGGATTGAGAGAATCTGATAAGAACATTATACAAGCACTACGTGAAGAAAAAGGATATTCGTTAAACAGAATCCTTTACGAATTTCCAAATAGAAATTGGAAAAAAAGAACTGTGGCACATTTTTTACAAAAACTTAAAGAAACCGGCAGCAGTCAACGGCGTCCGGGAAGTGGTCGACCAAAAAGTATTAGAACGCCAGAAAACATTGAAAAAGTAAATGAAATGGTTTTAAGTCAAGAGGAACAACCGGGAACAAGTAAAAGTGAACGTGAAGTTGCGAAAGAAACCGGGATTTCACGTTCATCAGTACAGCGAATAATTCGAAGAGATCTTGGGTTGAAAACATTTAAGAGGGTGAAGGTTACTGCTTTATCGGAGCCTGTGAAAGAAAGACGTTTCCATCGATGTAAAAATCTATTGCGAAGATTTCGGTCAAATGAGTCTGTGAAAAAAATTTGGTTTTCTGATAAGAAACGATTTACGGTCGAAACACCACGAAATACCCAAAATAATCGGGTTCGTGCAGCAGTGGCGACAAAAACTCATGTTGACCCAAAACGACTTTTGCGTGAAAAAAAACACTTTTCAGATTCGATAATGGTTTCCCTTGCAGCATCATCTGAGAACAAAACATCCATCATTTTTATTCAGCGAGGCGTTAAAATTAACTCAATTTACTACTGTAATGACATTTTGTTTCCAATGTTGTCAGAGATCAAGGAGACGAGCACTGATTTTGTGTTCATGCAAGATGGAGCCCCATCTCATACAGCCAAGGAAACAATAACATTTCTCAATAATAATTGTCGTGGTTTTATCGAACCAAATAATTGGCCACCATGCAGCCCAGATCTAAACCCCATTGACTACTTGTGTGGTCTGCCTTAGAGAGAGAAGTCTACCATGGTCAGAAAATCCGTGATGTGAACCATCTTCGTGAACGAATTCAGGCTGCATGGGAAAATCTCTCACAAGTGACGATCTCAAAGGCAATTTCAAAATGGAGGGCGAGATTACAGGCTGTGGTTGACCATAATGGAGGGCAGATTGAGCCATTTATTGAAAATTAGGTTTAACTTAAAACCACAGAACTTCGTTTAAAGACCGTAAATTAGAAGATAATTAATTAGAAAAAAATAAAAGGAATAAATATAAATGCGCAACTTTTTTTTGTATATTTTTCTTATAAGCCACTTTTTGGCATTACATGGGTTTATAACCATCAAGCTATTGAATAAGTATTTAAAGAGAAAAGAATTATCTTTCATTTGGTTGTTTTTTAAAATCCCTAACTGCAATGGTTATTGAGATATCACTTCTGAAAATTGGTGCCATTTTTTTTGGGCCACCCTGTATATATATATATATATATATATATACAAACAATTTTAAGAATTGCAAAATTAGATGCAAGATATTTTTTACCTCTATATTTTAAAGCCCTGACGCAGACCTACTTCTGAGCGTATTAGAGTACGAGGGCACGTCGGAGACCATCGACCTTACAGGGTAAGAAGTCGTTTTTATTTTTAAAATCTCTCTCTCTCTCTCTCTCTCTCTCTCTCTCTCTCTCTCTTCTGCGAGATGATAATGATAAACACCTTTAAAACTCTAATAATAGATCTAATTAAATGTATATATTTTTTATTCTTAGTGACGCCCCGATTGTATTATACGAAGATAGACGCTTACAGTAATATTTTTTCTCTTTAGGGACGACTAGGTGGCGTTACGCAAAAATATTTCCGGGGAATGCGAAATTGTTGGAGAAACGATGTAAGTTTTTTATTCTTTTTTCTTCTACGGATGTGCGAGTTCGGTAAGAATAAGTCATGTATTTTCAATATTTTATTAAAAATTAAAACCATGGGTAACATTTTAAGTATATTTAAAATTAACACATAATTCCCTTTACTGTATACAACACATTGCTTTACGTAATATTGGCTTCAGTGCTTTATTGTACAAATAGGAGTAATAATAATTTTTACACATTATATATATATAGATTTATTATATATATAGATTTTAGAGGGTATAAATTTAGGGTCAGGGTTTTTATTATGCTGATATAAAATAACTAAGCAATTTTAACACACTGATCTCGCTTATTGCGACGGTACCTGGTGTATATAATATAATATATACAATACCCGTGACCGCTTCATTTACAAAGGGGAATCTACGGACTACTGTACCTCGCTAAACACGAAGTTATCATTACCCTCATAATCACACAAATCTAGCTTTTTCAAGAAATCTGTAAGCTGATTCCGCGAGCAAGAAATGAAATAAAGCAGAAGAAATGATGTCCACACGCATTTGAGAATAAAGTTTGATAGCGTTGTGGGTTCCACACAACTCGTTGTACATGTAACTTTTTTATAAAACCCATAATTACGGGTCGAGACATAATTGTAGTGCTAAAGAGTCATAACAATAGACACATTCTCTATTTCTAACAAATATCCCAAACCAGTGGGTACAGGGGGTTACCAAGGGAGCCGGTGTTTACTATAAATGCAGCATTTTTTTCGTAATCGGTTGTTTCAATTTTTCATCCTTTGCTTAAGTCCCGGCGAATATGTTTCGCATGAAACAATCCTGCATCATAACCTCGCGTATTCATCCATTATTTTTAAAGATCACCAGATACAATTCTGAAGCGGTCAATCTCTTTGACGCTCTGGCTTTCCAAATGAAACAGTACACTTATCGGGTTGGCTAATGCTTTACCAAATTCAAATCTTACACGTTCCAAAGTAACGTCAACAGATGCGCCATTAATATGTAAATTTATGCTTTTCAAGCCGAAATTTTGGAATTTCAAGGCCGATTTCTTATACTCACAGACCTTGGCCTTATGATCAAGCAATCCGATAAGAACGCGCTGTGGGAGAATACTCAAGGCTATATTTTCTATCTGCTTGGTAGTTACACCCGCCGTGACGGTATGCGTTTTTAAAATCACGCGACTCATTGGATATTTAACTGTATCTTTCAACAAGCGCTTCTCAATTTCTATCTGTTTGGTGGCGGATATTATCACACGTCGAACTCTAAGATACATATCTAAAATGTGTACAACAGTAGGTTTGATAGATTACTCGTTACCCTCATCCAAATTTAAACATATCTCGGGCTGTACGTATAATTTTGATCTCATTTCAACACCGTTCAAAAGCAGCTTATCTTGCGACAAAAAGTCAGAATGGAGTCTTGCTTACGAATCGTGTATTTTTTTTTAATTTTTAAAATTATTTTTTACACCGTCCATCAATTGGGAGGTATAATACCCCTGTGCCGCCAAATGTGTCTCTTTTGCATCTCTCGTAAAGTTTAAAACAGTTTCTAACTAGGCCCTACAATGGTGATGGCCAGCTCCAGGTGAAACGTTAGTTTGATTTAGGTATACATCACACTGACTTATTCGCGTGTGTAGAAAGTTGTCTTCAGGGAATACTGCGTAACCCTCTTCGCAATCTCATCCGAATGTGCAATTCTTAGTTTAGTGTAAAGAAACACGTTGGAAAGGAAAAAATGACTCCCCGAAGAAGAAATCACGGACTCTATAGGCACCCAACAGCGTTGAGAGGATGAATTGTGACGAATTCGGTTCCCACAATACTTGACTGCGTTGGAGGCACATCAAAGAGATTTAGCTCAGATTTGCAGCATTCCGAACTGTGGAGATGAATGAAATGAGTTATAGCAGGCGTTAATGCCGTCTTCCACTTCAGTTGTACAATCCCCTATGAGACGCATCTGTATCGGATTTACCTTATACTAGTTTGTAAAAAATAAGTCCACGACCGGCTTCATACACTTAGAGCATTTCTTTCTTTTTCGAAGTCCTTTTCTGCTTTACACCACGATTTGTCTGCTTAGCTTTCCTTTTTTATTCCACGTTGTACAGTACGCTTTCTTCCTCTTATAGCAACCTTTAGTCTTGTAAAACCACCACAGCGCATTTTTCTCCTCGCATCTTCGACGATTTCGTCCTGTGTACGTCGTGAATGTTTTCTGAAAACTTCTTTAGGTTTGGTGCCTGACATTATATCTTCAAATATATTAAGTCCTGATTGTAGGGTCTTCTTTCCAAGATATTTGTCACCGCTTTTCAGTAAAGGACAGCTGTGCGCAGTATAGATGAAAAAAAATGAACGGATGCCACTTCCGGGCTGGTACCTCACCCCTCGGTAAACGGAAAATGGTCTCTGTGTCATTCTGTCGCAACATTCCAAAAGTGGAGCTTCACGGTTAAGCTCACGTAGCCGAATGGAAACTTTTTCCTCTCAATCGTTCTTATATATATTTTGAGATACTGGTTAGTGGGTTAGGTGCAACTTTGATATAATGAGGCTTATCATCTGTAATGCTTAAACTCTTACCTCTTTGATCGGGAATGTGCACAATGCGTAACAAACGAGTCTGGGTATTCCCAAGAAATTGGTGGTTCACGCTATTACTGTAAATATAGCACATGCCAAGGGGAGGGCCTCCTGTGGCTAATTTCGGTAATTTTATTTGGTATAATGCGCTGAAAAATTTACCTTTGGAAGGCCGCTCCATATCTGCCCTCAGGTATAATTTTGAACATTTTATTTTCCTTAATATTTTTACTGGCCGTTGATTTTAACAACAAAGTATGGGCCGAAGTGCCTTTGTTTACGACTTCAAAAAGCAAATCGGGGGGTGAGGCTTGACCTTTCCAGACTCTCATTTAAACACCTCACAATATCCTCGGCTGTGCCATAATGCTCAGGTCCTAGTGTTACTTTTGTACTGTAGTACTGCATCTTGCCGGTCCAGGCTGAACGTATAGTATCATCTAAAGTTATGCCTAATTACTCACACTCATCGAGTCTTCTAAGGATCAGAAAAACGATCGCTTTCTTCTCAATACTTTTTAACCTTATGGTCAATTGAAATTCACACAAGCCGACCTTGTGTGTTTCACGCCCCAAATCGATGGGCCCATGCAGTTCTGTTATAAAACTGGACAGGGTATTGTCAGGGTGCATGCCCAAAGAGACAGAAGAAGGCAGTATGAAGCAGAAGTGGTTAGGCATCATTTTGTATACTACTTAAGTTTCATTATTACTTGAGCTTTTATATAGTAGTTGAAGCTCTCAGGGTAATCTACCCACTTCACCAGATACATCTTTCTCTTCCCTATACCTTTACTGCCTAAAATTTTCTCAATTTTTATACGCTTTTTACCTAAATTAAACGTCACTTTCTGCATCTCCTCACCATAAATGCCACCCAAATTCTTCACCACTTAAATCTTCAACGTAATACATTATTACATCGTCTTCAGGCCTCAGATCTAACTTTAAAAATCTCCTGAGTCCACCCTTGCTCAAAGCGCTTCGCGAACTTATTACCCGCTCGTGACAGTCTTATATAATTATTGATTTTGAAACGCACAGAGCGTAGTGGTGCTCGACGGTTATCTTTTCTCGCCTCAGGCTCTATATGGGGGGTCTCTTTTTAAAAGTTCGTTAGGAGATGTTCCAATCATACGAAGCCGTGACCAGTTGTAAGATGAAGCCAGCGGCTTCAGAAAGTCTATATATCTCGATGTGTTTTTATGTGTTAAATAACGATGCATACATTCCATTATGGTACGCTGAACTCTTTCGGCTAACGATGCCTTATGTATAGATTTGCATGTGTAATAAGTGATATTAAACTCCGTCAACATGTTCTGGAAGGATCGGCCTATAAATTCTTTGCCCAAATCTGTACAAAAATAGCCAGGAATCCTGTTTTCTTTCAACATCAGCGCTTTGGTGGCTTTAGCCACTGTTTCAAGCGATTTATTTTTTAGCGGGATTAACCACAATTATCTAAAGAACTCGTCTATTATAAACAAAATATACCTATACCCGTTATTATACAATGAATACCTCTGCATGTTTGTTAAATCCGTCTGTCAAATAGAATCAACCGAGGCTGCTAAAGCCTTAGCAGTTTTAAACCTTTTTCTCACCGGTTTACGGAGTGTATAAGCATCCTGCTCACCCAGAAACCTTTCAACATCTTTTTTCTCTACTCCCTCATTATAAACGCCTCTGTACAATCTATTAACACCTCCGAAGGAGATTGGATTAGAAATGTCATAATAACTTCTTAATATGTTAGCTATTTGCGTGTTTTAGAGGCGCGCGGTTGGTTAGGGTTGTCCTTTGGTAGTTGGCCACTACTTCTTCCTCTTCAGAGATGTTACCGCCTGGGGCGAAGGTGTGTTCCGTTATGGTACATGCGCTGCTTCCCTGAAGTCTTTTAACCTGTTCTGGTTACCTATCAATGTTTTTTGGTTGTTTATTTGCTGTAGTCTTTAATATGTCCCCATCTTGTTGGTGAAGGTCTATCCCACTTTCTCACCAAATCATGCACGATATCAATGATGCACGAGCCCTGCACCTTTGACCCTTCAACAACAACCCCGCCTGTATCGGACCATTGTATAATGGGGTCCTCACCCAAAAGATTATAAAGACTTAACCCTTTATTCCTCAATTTATGAGGTAGACTACTTTTTAATACATGCTAGAGGGGCTCACTCCGTTGTTCTTTGACTGTTCGTCTCTAGCCTCGGCCCAAGGTCCTATGCTGCCACGCTCAACATCATGAGTGCTATGTCTAAAAACTATGGGGACATGGGCCGGCTTCTTATAATCTTCGAGCTCTTGAAGAAATTTATGTAGAGTTTCTTGATATAAAATTCTTTTCTCCTCAGGGGGCTTCTCGCTGTTCAATAGAGTCAACAATTCATTCCCCATTCTTTTAAGCCTATTTTTACCAGGATCTACTACTGATTCCTGGTTCTTTGTATTTTCGTAACGACCACTTTCTTTATTATATTATACAAGACAATAATGGCACGCGAAAACTGAAAACAAGATGGGTAGGAACGAACCAACTCTTTACACAATAATTCGCTTTTTCTTTCCCACACTTTGTTTTTTACTAGCGAGTGCGCGTATTATGCTCTTGTACCGACGTAAGCGCGACTTCTGAGCGGTTTTCATTTGTACATTGCATTTTATATCGTTAAGGTAGATTTCACAGATGCATTTTAAAAAGTCTGGGTCAATTTTTTTATCAAACATGCTCTGGTTCGGGTCAGATGATAGGTGATAGAGACGATTTTTTGGGTGGTAATACCCTACAGACGTTTAGCCGCCGTAGATGTAGAGTTTATTTTTTGAGAATTTCACGATTGATATAGACAACGTCTTCCGACCTGTAGGTCATAACGCAACGCCTTGTACTCTTAACTTTAACAGTTATCAGATATACAAAAGTAGTTTCGTCTATACAGCATTAGGCTTGGCCCATATATTTACTGTGGCAAGTACAGCTGCCCCCAAAATTTGGATGCCTACGGTAGTGGAACGTGAACGTAAGCTTGCTGCAGATTGTAGACTTGAATTTGCCTGTAAGATGGGGCCTGAAGAGCTGCGAAGGGTAGAGCAGGTAATGGGTGTACGTATAGTTGTGTTTGGATAGGATGATAACCGTAGGACTGTATATGTTTTTAAAAGCAGCGTGAGAGAACGTACAAAGCCACTACTTATTTTAGGCTTGTCTGGGACAACGTATCTACCCATCCGTAATATAAGGGCTCTTTAGACGAGTTATGATAAAAGACCAAAATATGGAAGACGGATGGTGTAAAGCACGTATGTTATATGAAAGATGCCAAACCTAAAAACAAGCCCTGTATAACCGTGTATTATGACAAAGAAACTTACACAAACCCCGAAACAAAAGAGGTTATCCCTCATTTACTCGTAAGTCAATCTATTTGTGATGACCGTATGAACATTGACTGTGATGAATGCAGCAAATGTGATAAGCGGACAAATATTTTTAAGGTGTCTGCAAGAGATTCCCGATGAAAATGTTTGTGAACATTATTGTCAAGCTAGCAGATCAGTTAAAAAAAATGACTGCATATTCTTGCCCATAACCCGAAAAATTTGTCACTCCGTTTCTTTATAAGGAGCTGCTTGAGCATGATTCCTCAGAGATATTCACGGGTGATCCGTTGAAAAGAAGGAACAAACTTACACGCAGGCAGAAAATGGGAAATTTTCAGTTTAATGATACCCTGTTGTTCACACCTTGTAAATAAGCCAAGCTACCCAAGGTGGTGTGGGCAGACGCTGAAGTTTCAAAAGGGTACTTCCCTTAAACATTCCTCACTCACGACACTTTAAATTATGTCGGTCCACCACCCCCTAAACATTACTTTAACTATGAATGCATGAGTACAAGCCAACGTGAGGA